>VDFB02103882.1:0-30152 GCA_007258455.2 Sequoia sempervirens | reverse complement strand
CTAAACCCCATTTGATTTCCATAACCACACAATTGCTTTCTTGTGCCGCATCTGTGACCTGTAACAACACATTCACTGAAACTGTGACACATTTGACATCCTGCAATGCATTTGTGACCTAAAATGACGTAATTTCCTATCACTAAGAAAAACACTATTACTGTCCAAAACCCAAACTCAAACATTTTCAACTTGTTGTCAAACATTTTTTTCCAGTGGACTCTATTAAAAACTATATAAGGAATTGCTCAAGTCCTTCATTCTTTGCATATTTTAGCTTGCATTCTCTCATAGGTCCATCCTTGCAAATTTTTAGTTGCACCCTTAGAGTTTATCATTTCCAGTAATAAACCAGTCAATAGGTCCTCATCTTGTTGTAGACTTTGGAATAGGAGAACTTACCATACCTTGAAAAACTTTGCCTTCAAAAGTAGGTTATCATTGGACTTAGTCAAAATCATTTCATTTAGTCATTGTCCTTTTGTGAGACCTTTCCAACTCAAAAGTCTAGTTAGGAAAACTCACCTTGTCATCTTGTCATTCTCATTTAGTCATACCAACATGCTGTTTGATGATCCAAATTGAGGCATAGAAGTGGTTGAGTAAACCTTTTCTAAAAATTCCACCAAAATTCCTTAGACCTTTGCATACTTTAGTCATTTTAGTACTCATTTTGCATTCCTTATCCGAAAAATCCAAAAAATAAATAAAAAATCTTGTCATACCCTTTCATCCTAGTCTTCATTTCCTCTCGACAACATTGTCATATTACATTACTTATTTCCAAAAGAACCTAAAAAGATAGTTACATTTTCATCCCTTATTTTAAAAACCCAAAAAACATAGAGTCATTCCTCTTCATAGACTTAGTTGGCATTTTCATCTTCCTAATTTGAGCAAACCCTTATATGGTTGAGACTAGGATCCAAAGAAAAAGAATACAAATGAATCCTTTTGGACATGACACCAACCCTTATAACTTTCTAATGACATGAAACAAAACACAGAATTGGGGGCACCTTTTATCAATCCTTTCAGTGACATGAACATACCATCTTCTTCACGTAATCCTTTTCAACCATTCATACGTAGAGATGAAAATGGACATGTATTCATGGAAGACTTAGAAGTTGCTGCTCAAAATCTTGATGTGGCTTCCTTTGTAGAGGAACTTATCTTGCAAGATTCATAGAGATATTTAGCCATGCTTTTAGACCAAGGGAAAAAATTTCCACAAGGGTTTAACATTAGCACTTTAAGGGAAGCATCTCCTAATCACAATGCTAGCAAAAATGCAAATAATACCTACAACACTACTCAACCCCAACATAATGCAAACAATACCTTCATTGGTGCCACCACACAAAGTGCAACAAACACCATCAATGCTACCTCTAATGGCACCTCCAATCAAAATTCTTCCAACATGATGAACACAACATCCATTTGAGGAACATCAACCATGTCACAAGCCATGCCACAATCAATGCCTCTAATGTCAACAATGTCCTCATAATCAATTGGAGCTACCATTGGATCCTCAACAATGGGGGAAAGTTCTTCAAACCTCTTATTTGGAGCTTCATCTAGCACTATGGGAACAACAACGTCAAATATTTTAATTGTTTCTTCAAACAATACCATGGGAACAAATTCATTCAACCCCTTTGGGAGAAATAAACGATGGATTTCCATTCTAGAACCCCAACCAAATTTTAATACTTCATCACAACTTAATACCAATACCAATATTCCCCAAAGGAAAAACACCAACATTCCCCATGGTCACATTTATCAATTTGGACAAGGAAATCAGATTACACAACACATGACTTCATTTGGACACCCGAACACTCAAGGTCAACACATTCCACAAATATCGACTAATACTACTAGAGTGCACATTCCCACATATGTGTCACATATCCATATGCAACGACAACACATTCCTAATTAGAATTCGCAATACCAACAACCTCTAAACCAGAACATGTCATACATTTCACAACAACACATCCCAAATCTGAAAATATCTTCACAACAAATAGGGACTTATGGAATACCTATTACTAGCATGTGTAACTGCTATGAACAACCCTATAATTGATGCACTCACAGCTCAAATCATGACCTTGCAAAAATAGATGGAGAACATGCAAATGCAATAGAAAAAGACTCACACATCATATGACCTATGTCCATACCCTTTTGACACAATTCTACACATGTCATAGTTCCCTCCTGGATACGTGGTGCCAAACTTTACTAAATACGAAGGAAATACAAATCCCCTTGAACACATTCAATAATTTACAACCAATTGTGTGGAAATCGCCTATGAACATACTTATTTGATGAGACTCTTCCCTAGGAGTCTTGCAAGTCCCACACTTGAATGGTTTTCCACCTTTCCCAAGGGAATAAAATCATGGGAGGAACTTGTAGACAAATTTGTACAAAATTATGCCTATAACATTGACACTGATGTCTCCATTACCATTCTATGCATGATTACTCAAGAAGAAACTGGTGACACCTTTATTCCATTCTTCCAAAGATGGAGAAGTTTAGAAAGTCATTTCCATGTTGAGATACCTAAAAAAAAAAAAAAAAGGTAGACATGTTTTTCCAAAACCTCCTGGGCCCATTGAAATACAATTTACAAGTTCATTGTTGCACCACTTTCATAGACCTAGTCGAAAAATGAGTCCAACTTGAAAAGGCCCTTATTGCTAAAGGAGAACTTAAATATGACAACAAGAACACAAACACAAATCCACCTACTGACAAAAATAAATACTAGGTCAAGAATAAACACATCACTAATGATGGTGTTGTTGATTCTAAGGTGGTAAATACAATGGGTCATGTACTCACTCTTAAAGAAGTTCAACTGCAAAACATACCATTGAACACACTGACACCTACTTACAATTCCATCCAAAATAATCAAAACAACTAAAACAATCAAAGCCAAGGTCAGCCACATCAAACCAGGAAATTTCCAAAGAGATGTACATACACTGCCTTGGGTGAACCAATTGAAGATGTCCTAAAGAAGCTTCTCCAAAATGGTTTCATCAAATTATAGTACCCTTTTCCATATGACCCAGGACAATTCAAGCCATCTTGGTGGGATGAAAACACCTGAAAACACCTTCTATGATTACCACTGCACAAAAGGGCATAAAACCTCCTCTTATTGAAAATTAAGAAATATTGTAAAAGATCTCATTGAAAATTGCACCATTGAATTAGGTGGAAAATAATTTGCTTCAAACACGGACCATACAATTCATAAAAACCCAATGCAAGATCATGGTTCAAATAATCCCTCAACATCAGGTCCAAAGACTACTAATAATCATGCTAATTATACTCACACCACCTTCGACTATTCCACTGGACCCATTATTAATCATCTTTGAGCTACTGACAAATATGTCAATACAATTACAATCAGGAAAACACCTGAATGTAATGTCATTACCCACAGAGGCAAAGTCACCATAGTTGGTCCTCCTCCCAAACAACTGAAGATCATGATACCTGGTCCATTTTCCAAACAGTCACAACTTGGTCCATCCACCAAATAGTCACAACCTAAGGGATAGTTCAATCTCATTGACTAGCTAGGAAAAATGCCTGCTCAAATCTCTATACTTGAGCTGCTACGCATCTCTCCTGCACACAAGGCCATATTTGACAAAACTTTATAGGAGTCTTCCATCCCTCATGACATTGATTTCAACCAATTCAAATCCATGGTGGGATACCTAACCACTCCACATCACATAATATTTTCATACCAAGACTATTCATCACTGAAACCCTCTCACAATCACACATTGCATATCAAATTATTTATCCATAAACATAAGGTCAGATGAGTTTGAGTATATGGTAGAGTAGGATTGAACATATACTCCCTAAAAAATGGTTAAAGCCCTAGGCTTCTCTGATGCTTGTGTAGATTCTACTAAGAGAATTGTTATAAAGGTGTATGATGATGAGGAGTGTTCCTCTTGGGGTATTATCACACTTCCTATTTGAGTTGGGCCCGTTATTGTAGATACAACATGTCAAGTCCTAGATCTTGAGCTACCGTATAACATATTGCTTGGTCGACCTTGGATTCACACCTTAAAAGTTGTCCCATCCACTTACCATCAATGCTTGAAGTTTCCTTTTGATGGCACCAAAATCACCATACATGGAGACCCTGATCCTTTCCAATATTGAACCAATCTGAGAGGTATTTCAGAACATCAAGTTCCAATCAACCACGAAGCTTTGGCATCCTCTTCATCCAAATACATCAACCTATCCATGCTTTCCAAACCATCTGCATCCACATCCACTCCTTTGACTCACACTACACCATCTCCCACCATCCTGAAGGCTAATCCTAATATCAAGATCCAAGACCAAGGTTGCAAAGAATATAAATTGAACACGACCTACTCCATCACTAAAATACCCAAGTCTCTAAAGGCTTATGGTCGACCTTGTTTCAAAATGGAGCCTAAAGAATTTTTAAAAGTTCCTCCAACATGGATTTTTATAAAATGGGGTGACATGAGCAAAGAAGACATTGAGGGTATATTAGCATGGATTTATAAAGACCTAGAAGACCCATCCCCATTACCAGTCCAGACATATGGCAAAGGCTATGACATGGTGAAGGCACAAGGTTATGATAGAACTAGTGGCTTTGGTAAAAAAAAAATAGAATACGAGAACCTATAATGCCTTCTGTTAGACCAAAGCTTCTTGGGTTAGGGTTTGGGCTACCTGAAACTGATGATCAACATACTAATGTACTTTTGGGTGAGAGCATGAACGTTTCAGAAAGTGTTGAGACTATCAAAGATTCCCTTACCGAAATTGACTCACATGAATAGGAATTTGGTTCCCAAATATCCTTGAGCGAATGTAGCCTTGATGAAAAGTTCCTAGAACTTGGTAAACTTTCCTTTGATGAATGATTCAGAAAGATGTTAAAAAATGACCTTCCTAAAGACACTTCAAAAGTCCCATTGAAAAGAAAAGAATGGGTAGGACTCTTTTTGCCTCGCAATAATGATAAACTTGCATTGTCCTCTGATTATACTAACCATCATCCTGACACACTTGTCTGACCATTTGACCATAATGACCATCATTCAGATTCATCTAACTTGCCACATGACACTATCAATCATGATTCCAATCCATTTGTTCCCTATTTTTCCAATGAGTTTGACTTGTCTGAATCAAGTGAAGAAGAATACTAGATAGAATCTGAATGGGAGTTAGAAGATGAAAATTTCATCTTTACCCTTTCTAAATCCATTTGCATGCTTTTTGCATCCTCCCCACCATTTTCCAATACTAATGATGGTATCTCCCTTGTCTACCCAAAACTAATTGACTAGGATCAACAAGGCCCGCGGGTTATGGACATTTTCTCGAATGAGAAAGCCATTGCAAAATTTATGGGACTACACGGGGGAATACCAATTGGGGACCACAAAGCTGGATTTACCATAAACCTAGATTGCGCAACATACTTTCGGGAGACTGTACAATCCTCTAGTCGCAAAAATAAAAATAAAAATAAAACAAAAAAAGAAACATCTTTAGGTGAAAACCAAAAGGACCCTTCTGATGATACAAAAGTAAAAATAAAGGACGTATCCAAGGGTGAAAACCTCTTTGAGGTACCCAAGGATGGAGGATTGGAATTTCTCCCCATCATGCAAGAAAAAATGGCAATGCTCATTGAGGACACCATGGAAGTTAACATAGCATAAGCAGAAGATCCCAAAATTATTCTCTTTGTAGCATCTTTGACAAAGGAAGAAAAACCTAAATTTTAAAAATTCTTCTCATAATGTAAGATTAACTTTGCATGGTCATATGCCGACATGCCTGGGTTGGATCCAAAATTAGTCTTACACAATTTTCCCTTACTTCTAGATGCCAAGCTAGTAAAATATAAGTTGCGAAAGATGCACCCACAAATTGCCTTGTTAGTCAAAGCTAAGCTCAAGAAGTTGCTAGATGTGGGATTCATACAGACTATGTTGAATGGATTTCAAATATTGTACCTATCACCAAGCCAAATGGTCAAATATGCATTTGCACAGACTTTTAAGATCTGAACAAGGCATGCTTGAAGGATGATTTTCCATTACCAAACATAAACATCATAGTTGATCTTATAGTAGGATACAAGATGATGTCCCTCATGGATGGTTTCTTAGGTTATAATCAGATTCGGACTGCCCTTGAAGATCGACACAAAATAGCATTTACATGTCCTTGGGGTACATAATGTTGGAATGTCATTCCTTTTGGCCTTAAGAATGTAGACACCACATATCAAAGAGCCATGACAACAATATTTCATGGCATGATTCACACGCTAATGGAAGATTTTTTGATGACTTTTTGGAAAAGTCTTTAAGACACAAGGATCACCTTACTGTGCTAGACAAAATTTTCAAAATATTGGAAGAGTGCAAGGTTTGCTTGAATCCTACAAAATGTGTCTTTGGTGTGACATCAGGAAAACTTTTTGGATATATTGTTTCTCAGAGAGGCATTGAAGTTGATCCTGGCAAGGTAAAAGCAATATTGGACATGCCTCCCCCGAAAGGAATAAGTGAGCTAAGGACATTGCAAGGAAGATTACAGTCTATCTGATGCTTCATCACACAACTAGTAGAGAAGTGCTAGCCATTTCAATATCTCCTATGCAAAGGAATCCCCTTTATGTGGACTAATAAATTTCAAGAGGCCTTCCAACAAATAAAAGACTATCTATTGTCACCACCTATCTTAATGCCACCTATTGAAGGAAAACCTTTGATCTTATATATTTTTATAACAACTTCAGCACTGGGGGCATTGCTTGGACAAAATGATCATGATGAAAAGGAAAGGGAAATATAATAAATCAATCACACATTGGTCAGATACGAACTCAACTATACACCTTTTGAATTTGTCTGTCTAGCAATCGTCTTCACTACCTAGAAGTTAAGACATTACATGTTGAATCACAAGAGACATTTAGTAGCAAAGATTGAACCCTTGAAGTATCTCCTAAGTCGTGCAACATTGACATGTCACTTGGAAAAATGGGTTATGATATTGAGTGAGTATGGCATACATTATGTGGAAGAAAAAGCCATAAAAGGACAAGTAATAGCACATCAATTTATAGATGCACCTGTACAAGGAGATTATCCACTAGTGGCAGACTTCCTTGATGAGTCCATATTTCATACAAAGCCTAAATCACCTTGGAAAATTTATTTTTATGGATCTCATACTAGTCATGGGTCAGGAGAAGGAATACTATTTGTCACACCACAAGGAGACTCCATCCCTAAGTCATTCTACATTTCTTTTCCATGTACAAACAATATTACAGAATATGAGGCACTTGTTACAAGACTCCAAATGGCTATAAAATGGAAGATCAAAACACTTCACATCTTCAGAGATTCTCAGCTAGTCATCAACCAAGTCAACGATGAATATGACACCAAGTATGAAAATTTAATGCCTTACAAAACACATGGTTGATGGTTTTCAGTCATATTTTCACTTGCTTTCTTTTGAACAGGTTCCTAGGGCACAAAACAAGGCTAAAAATGTGATGACTACAATTGGATTTCTCCTAGACATTCCCAACAATCTGCCACAATTCGAGTTCTTGGTGGAACAACTTTTGGTTTTGACATATGATATTCTAGAGTCAGAAATGGTTTGCAAGCTTGTTGGTCCCAACTCACCATGATATCAGGACATATATGATTATCTCCAGTCCTAGACCCTTCCCCCTAACCTATCGAATAACCAATGAAAAATCCTTTATCTATAAAGTTGCCTGATATGCCATCATCAGTGACACCTTATACCACCGTAGCTTTGATAATAGCATTCTTCGATGTATTGACACTGATGAAGCATGAACAACCTTATGTGAGGTACACAAGGGTACATGTAGATCTCACTCAATGGTTCTACCTTAGCTGAGAAGATCATGAGACTCGGGTATTACTAGCCAACAATAGAAAAAAGATGCACTTGAGATTGTTAGAGCATGTTGTTGATGTCAAATACATAGTGATTTGATTCATGCACCAGCATAAGAAATTTGGCCAATTACTTCTATGTGGCCCTTTATGCAATGGGGACTTGACCTCATGGGAAAAATCCATCCCACCTCTTCCAATGGCCATAAATTCATTATGACCACCACTGAGTACTTCACTAAGTCGATCAAATCCATCCCCCTCACATACATAACTGACAAGTAGATTTCCAAATTCATCCTCAACTACATCATCTGTCGGTACAATGTTCCATAGTCCATCATCATAGACAATGGTCATCCCTTCAAAAATCAAGATGTCTGTGAGCTTTTTGAATGCTTCAAAATCCAACATCATTTCTCCACACCGTACTACCCACAAGGAAACGGTCAAGCTAAGGCATCCAATAAGAAAATTATCAAAATTCTTAAGAAGATCGTTAATGATGTTGGCCATGACTGAAACATACAACTTAACCCTACTCTATGGGCTTACCACACTAGCATTCACATGCCTACAAGAGCCACTCCATTCACCTTGGTCTTTGGAGTTGAATCCATATTTCCCATCGAGGTTGAATTCCCATCTTTAAGAGTCTCCATGAAGGGCCTAATTAATGATGAAGAGTATAGACAGTCATGACTGCATGAGCTAGAAATGTTAGAGGAATGAAGAAAAAATGCCTTGAATCATTTATATGCATATCAGAATCACCTTTTCCATAGTTACAACAAGAGAGTCATCGTCCAAAAGTTTTATATTGGTGATCTCATCCTAATGCAAAATTCTAAGAATCAGTCTAACAAAGAGAAACTCGACAAGTTTGAGCTTAATTGGTTGGGCCCTTACATCATCATGACCCCATTTGGTTCTAGAGCTTATCAACTAGCTACTCTAGATGGTGAATAATTGATAGAACCCATCAATAGTCTACATCTTCAAAAAATTTACACATAAGCATCAGAGAGCTAGGTTGAAAACCTTGAAAATACAAAAAAAATTGAAAAATATAAAAAATCATCACCCTAATGAAAACCTGGAAAACAGGCGTCTGGGTGACACCAAAAAAAAAAGAAAGACAAAAATAGTAAAGAGAAATAATTTGTCCAATGGTGAAAACCTGGTAAATAGGTGCTTTGGATAAGTACCATGGTGATAACCTAGCAAATAGGTGCCATGTGTAGTCAATCTTTGCTTCACCATCTACTACCACTCTATCTAGCCTAATCCATAATAAACACCCACTTTTCTAACGCCATCATGATATCCTATGATAAAACCCTACCATTTCTTTCCATGGAAAACAATGGTTGACATCAGGTGTTGCATATCATCTGTCTATCACCCCAAGCATGTTCTTTTGCATATCCTTCAAACTTGGCTAGTCCTAGACCTGACTGGGGGAAATTCTTTATCACCTAACTATAGTGGGTATCACACATGGTCTTTAACACTTGAAAATCCCAGAAACAAAGTTGTAACTAGTCCAGTCAATCAGTCCATGTCATTGTTGAACTGTGTTGTCTCTTCGCATTTGCTACATAGGCAAGGCTCATTGTTGGGCCTCTGAGACATTAGGTTAGTCTTTTAGGTTTGTCAAAATAAAATCATGATTCCATCTTTTTTCATCAAGACAAATTCATTGGTCATGTTGAACTACGAGGTCTCTGAGTGTATGACATAGGCAAGGCCATCAATCAATGAGCCCTAAGGCCATACTAGGTTAGTCTAGTAGGGTTCATGACACTACACTGGCACACACGTCAAATGTCTTCAAGACAAATAAATCATTCTAAAATGAAAAAACTCCTAAAATAAAATTTGGAAATCATTTAATCATACATGTCAATTTCATCATCTAGTCAACTTTGGTCAAACTCAGTCACAAGTCAAACTGTCAACTCTTAGTTATTCTTTAGATGTGTCCTTCTAAAGAAAAACCCATGTCATTTATTTATGCCTTAGGATGTGTACTTCCTAGGAATTGTCACCGTCATCTGGTATTTTGAGGGATTCTCTTGGCATTTGAGGATCGATCTTCTTGACATCGACATCATTCAGGATGTGTCCTTCCTGAATTTGGCATTACCTAGCATTCATCACCTAGACATCGTCAAACCTGGCATCTTGGCATCAAAACACTTGACATTTAGACACACTTGGAAAACACTTGGAAAACACTATCTTGTCATTTTTTTCCTTTGATTTTTCATCATGCTACTAGTTCCCCGAGGATGTCTTGGCATCAGGATTTAGAGGAGCAGCAACGTATCATGATGATTTCCTTGTCTTGTCTTTTTCAATAGTCATGTTGCTAGTTCCTCAAGGATGTCCTAGAAACATGATTTAGAGGAGAAAGGACATTTGATGGCTTGTATTTATTGTATTTCTTGTTTTTTTTTGGTTGTGACAAAAAGACTGGGGAAACTACACTCTTAGTATGATTCATGATCATCCTTGTTTGCGACTTCTTGTCTCATGTGATGGTATGACCTTTCACACCATTGATCTATGTCATATCATGGTGTTTTATGGCCATTACAATAATCCACCCAATTATGATTAAGAGTAACAAATATTAGTTATTTGGTAATATGTTGAAGGATTATGTCTCCACACTAATATCCATCTCTTTTTTTCTTGTCGTTTCTCATCTTCCATCTCTTGATGATATCCTGTGACATAAAAAAATATAATTACATACATGATAATATATACATTGCATCAATTCATCATATTTACATATATCCATTCACTTAGTTGCATTACACATTAAACATTCATTAAGGAATACATTAATTAAAATATCCATTCACATATTTCCATTACATCACTAGCATATAACACTTGAATTCATTTGTATTCACATACATCATCCATATTAGTAATGCATACACATCATAACATAAGGCATCACATGTCGCATTATCCATATATATAGTCATACATTAATGCATCTATAATCATAAACATGGCATTCATAAGAATCAAAACATTATGCATACATGTAGGACATCATCGTCATCATAAAATAACCTTCATACATAATATAATCTCATCATGGCATATAAGCATAAATGCATACATCCCATAACATATAAAATGCTTCATCATAATCATAATCACAAATGCATATATCATAGAAATAATAAAATCATAATGCATCATCACATAACACTAGCATATAGTTTGTGCCAAAATTGCATCATATATATAATCTCAAAAATCATGCCATAGGATAGAGTCACAAGATATCCCAAAAATAGAGCTCATAGGCTCGATGGTCAAAATAAAAATGTCATAACATAATGTCTCAAACATAACAATAAGATAATAGTAGAAATGCCTTAGGCTATAATCTCCTCATCCCCTTGAGGAGAAGATCGAGGTTATTAATGCTCTGTAATTGGAACTAAAAGAAGTTGGGTGGACACGGTGGGCTGAGTCTGTGATACTGAGGGACCTATGGTTGGTGGCTGGCTATGATTTGATCTATGCCCCAAAGCAAATGAACCATGGTTGTGACTAGACCTATGACCTGAAGAGTGTGTATAATGGTGTAACTTATGCCCTAAGGAATACCCTGAGGAGGTAGACCCACCCACACTACTCTGACTTTGACTATTGTGGCCCCTGCTACTGCTACCTCAACCATTTCCTGTCCTAGTCTGAGACCAAGATAACCCAAGATCTTGCTACTCTACTGGTACTGCTCTCTCATATAGCATCTTGTAATATCCCTAACTCTCACTCATCCTAGCCAATTCCTTGGCTATATCCCCAACTAGTCATGTACATAACTGAGCAAACTTTGCACACCAGCTTTGCACCTCCTGACATTGGATCTCAGCCTGATCTCGCTCTACTCTCATGACCTCTAGATCTACCTGCAAGGACCTGATCTGCATCGAGGCCTCATCTAATCTTCACTGTATATCAGCTAATCTCTGATCAATGATGGCATCATGTTGCAAAGGTGGTCCCCTGGATATGTTTTCCTCTCAATCCACCATGCAATCTTCTAGTTTCCTCTCTACCTCATCCATATCATCCTCCCCACCAATATCTAACTCCTCATCATCACCTCTGATCTCCTCCTCAACACCAACTACCTCATGACCTCTCTTGACATCTAGGGCCTCCCCTCCTATGTGCACCTCTACCTCTAGTTGCTCCACCTCCTTCCTAGCCTTTGCCTCCAGCTACTCCACCTCCTGCCTAGCCTCTGTGTCCAACTACTCCTCCTCCTCATCCACCTTAGGGATCATGTCTAATGGTGCCCTCTCAACATGTTGGTGTACCCTCATACCCTGCCTCCTGTCATCTCCTCTTCTCCTCCTCTCCTCCTCCTCCCTCCACCCCCACCATCTCCTCCATAACCTCCATCATCCCCTCCATCCCTCCCCCCATCTCCTCGGCCTCCATCTCTCCCTCTCCCCTTGCCACCATCTCTACCTCCTCAGCTACCTCACCACACCTGTGGAATAACTGATCACTGATCCACTAGCGCTAGCCCATCTAGATTTTCCAAGGGTTGTGGCCTATGATCCTACCACCATGTATCGAACTCTATTATCATACTGAGATCCATTGGAACCCCACTCCAAGTCCACAACTATGCTACCAACCCATCAATCTGTTGCTCTGCCAAAGGAGCTAATATGCCTGGTCCTCATATCGTCTCTTGTGAAGATCTAGCATACTCTACAGTCCCCAATGGCATATCTTGTTCCTCGTCGAATTGACGTAATACCCGCTGGGGTAGGTACATCTCAATAATGTGCTACGAGTAAATAGTGTGACCAATCAAATATTGGAATTATGTACAAAATTCCAAATGATCCCCCTCTCCTACCCACTATGCACAGTCCCTATAGAGTTTCTAGATGAATGCCATTCATGTGTCAATCCAATGTCACTAGAAGCCTATCTCCCCAAATCTAGTCTATTTTAGGGAACCCACATACAAGTAAACATATGGCATCCCCTCAACAACTTGTGGTCTCTGAATGGGAGGATGAAAGACATGGATATGCTCCCAAGCCTAGATCATAAGCAATGTCGTTCCACAGCTGATACTATGTGCACCTCAGTACACCACCTCATGCAACTAATGATAAAGCATACCTAGTAAACATGGCCCCCATGCAAATATAGTCCTATCTCGCCTCATCCTCATGAGCACATCTCCCCATCCAATAGGAAAATTGTGCCCGCAACAATCAGGAATGAGAACATCGACAATCAATGTACATAGCATCGCATCCCATTGAGGATAATTCTCAGCTATAAACTCCCATTGAATCTCATATCCCTTGAAGCCTAGTCCTGCACCATCATCAGCCTCATAGTACTCTGTAATCACTTGTTGTCCCCAATGTGGATCATAAACAACCCACTCTCCTCTGATCGGAAGGCACAAAATCCTGTACAAATCCTCGAGTGTAACGGTGGCCTCTCCGATCGGCAAATGGAATGAACGAGTCTCTGAATGCATTCTCTCAACCAATGTTGTCAGTAGTCCCCTATTTTCCAAGAAAATGGGCATATAGGTCATATAGTATAGTCCAAGTTGCATCAGTTGTCTATGCTCCCTATCTCATAGCTGATCTCTAAATGCATGTGGATGGCCTAAACTCATGCATGCAAATAGGTGGTAATACATGCAGAAATGAGAGTTAGCACATCATTGAAAACCATCGTTACAATTTATCTAATAAAAAAGAAGTAGAAACTAAGTCTACAACTAAGTCAACCCTGGTCAAAGTCAATTGTGTCGCACTAAGTCAACTGCGTCATTTGGCACTTCACTTCCATTGTGACGGGTCGATTGCATTATAAAATCTCACGAATGCATCATCTTATAGCACTTGCATCGCTCCATCGATCATATGCATCATTGAAACAATAATTGTGACAAATGGCCTCGCATTTGCATCTCAATCTTGTGATTGCATCAGTAGACCTATCATTTGCATTGTGAAATGAAGATTGCATCTCACTGGTCCACAAATGTGTCACTTTAAACCTAAACCTAATAGATCCCTCGCATTTGCATTGCAACACATCAAATGCATGCAACACGAACGTGAATGCGTCTTTCGTGAACAAACATGCATCGTGACGCATTAGCTAACCTAACTTTGAACCCTAAAAAAGCACAAAAAATGAGAAAATTATGAAGTGGGTATGAGGTACTTACTGGTGGCTTTGCGCCCTCTAGTTGATTGAAGGTCCGCATGATGTATTTGTGATGCTCGATCACTAGAATCACCATCATCGTGAAGTCTCCTCTCTCTCCTCTCTCTCAAATTTCAAAAGGTAAAAATGAAAATGAACTAACTTTTTACTCATTTTGAACCTATTTATAGGGTAAAAGTGGGATTTTCTTGAAAATTTTATTATTGGAGGCTCTTTTTACCAACTTTGACCAACCCGTTGACTGCCTTAAACATGTCGAAATCTAAAACCAATTGTGCCAATGATTTTTTTGACATCAAATTAACTCATTGGGACACTTTCCAAATTTTTTGTCATCAGGCCAAAATTTGAAAATTTTCCTGACAAGGCATAGATACTCCTTACCTTCATTGGGGCATGTTTCTGAATGAATTTTCTTTGTCACAATGCGACAGACTGCATTATGACAAAGAGGGGAAAAATGTAGACACATAAAATTGACATAGGCCTGTAATTTCTATTTTCTCCATAATTCTTCCTAACATAATTAAAATATTTAATTATGTCCTATGGTTTGATTTCAACTATTAATTAAATAATTCTCAATTATTTAATTAATTCATGTCTTTTATTCCACCTGACTAATTAAATAAATAATTTTTATTTATTTATTTGAATACGTCGCTAATTTTCTAAGGTCTCCCTATGATTAAATAAATTCTTAAATTTATATAATTATCATTTGTCCATTATTTCTTCCTGATTATTTAAATAAATAAATTTTATTTATTTATTTAAATACGTCATTAATATCCCATGTCCTCTTATAATTAAATAAATTTAATAATTTATTTAATTATTCTCCATCTTCACTTTTTCTAATTTTGAATAAAGTCATTTATTTAAAATTGTCCCACTTTCTATTTTTCTTTCTCCAAGTAAATAATTTGAAATTAATTATTTACTGTCAGGTGACCCCACCTTTTGAATTAAATTAATTTTTAATACAAAATGACAACTTTACTCCATAAATCAAATAATTTCTAATATTATTTTATTTTCTAGCCCTTTCTTTTTCTGTGCTATTCTTATCTCCTTGTCACATGCAATCTTGTCCCTTGATTTGATTTTCTAAAATAAAATCTTAACCATTCATTTCAAATTTACCCTAATGTTTCCCTAACCCTAATTGTGGGTTGTCACATGCAATTCTAACTATTGATCTTAGGGAATCTCTCAACTTTCAATCTTGGCCATTCATCCAAAATTGACTTTTCTATAAAATGGAAATTTTGGTCTCATTTGGACATCTCTTAATCTCTTGGCATCTTGACATCTTGGCATTTCTTGAATTCATGCTTTAGACATTTTCATGCTTTAGGCTTGCTTCATAGTTGCTTCATAGTTGCATTAAGTAGCATTTTGATAGAATCCTTCAACATTTTCTTAGGACATTGGCATAGTCAAAGGTTGCTCATCACAAATATGAGGGAAATTATCTACCTGCAACAAATAGAGAAGGTGCAATGAATGTTAATCATGGAGGTTGAAGACATTTGGTGAGATCTTTCCTTGTTTTCATGTTTTGTACTCCTTTGTTCTTCATTTCTTTGCTTTGGGTTATTCTATTTAAGCTCTAATATGCTAACGTAGGTTTTTCCCTAAGCTGCAACTCCTTCTTCGAGCTCCACCCAGGTGCCATGTTGCATTCTCTGTGGGCACCTTTTTGGCAGACCTCGCAGTCAAAGTTTTGAGCTCATACCACACCATATGTCATCTCTACAAGGATCATGGTTGCAAGGGAAGGATAAATGAATGAGAGGCCCTGCCTCTATGCCACGTGTCCTAACCAACTCTTTGGGTGGTTGACACATGTCTTTAGGAGATTTTTGTTGCTTCCACTTTGGGACCACATCCATCATTTGTAGAAGGGCGCACTTTGTTTGAGGAAACTTAATGCCACATAATATTTGTGTTGTGTTAGTCTTTGAGAATAATTGCAGGGATTGACATGGCCTGTTCCTGGGGAATCTTTTCTATTATCCAACATTCAAGTGGTGGAAGGATCTATATATACTACTCAATCCCTCTAAAAAATGGTTTGAAAAGACACATAAAAAAGAAATAAAGAATCTCAGCCTTTGTACTATTTTTAAGATTATTGTTTTAAGACTAATGAACTGTGCCAATCTATTCAACCTTTCTATTTTCTTGGTTAATTGATAAAACATTATATTGTGCTAGTATTGTTGTAGTGAGTAGTTTATCATCAAAGCTTTCATAATTTCGATATAATTTCACTGTTCAGATCATGTTTGTACTCTTCTTGTTCAGTGAATGCATATGGAAGTCATATTATGTTGTTTGATTAATTTCTTAAGAATTTTATCTTTTCTTTCTGTTATTTTTCGGGCATGCTGATTGTTGAACGAGCCCTCAAATCTCATTCGAAAGGAATATTTCTTGTACGTATTTACTTAAATCTTGGCACATTGCTTTAGATTAGAATTTATTTTAATATATTTGCTTAATTTTCCCTTTTCACCCCCCAATACATGGAAGAGCCATCTTCTTTAAAACCTAGAGGTTACTCAGTTTAGTGCAATTGGTCCCCCCATTAACTGAGTTTCCCATATGGTTGTGTGCCTAGAAATTTTAGGCATCAACAATACTTCTATTAATGTTTACGCTGCGATGTTCATGATTCATGATGTGATGTTATGGATGTTTGTGATGTATGGTATATGACATGGATGTAAATGTGATGGATGATTTACTTTACTCTTTCAGTATCTTTTTCAATATGCTATGTCATGATGATGCAAAATGTTAATCCTATGAGATGGATGCATTTCATGTTCATTATATAGATGTTAAAAATTACTGTGTAATGTGATAAGATGATTAGAATAACAAGTATATATTATCCTAAAAAACTTAAATGATAATGATGATGCAAATGAGATGGGTTAAGATGCTTAGAATAATATATCTATATTATCCTAAAAAATGATAATGATAATGTAAATGATGAATTGTATTTATTATGATGACATGTTATGAATATGCAAGGTGTATGTATGTTGACGGTTTGTGGATGTAGGATGGATGATTTTTTATTTTTGTTGAATGTCATGTTGTTGTCTTAGCATAGAAAGATGATAGAAGAATGAGATGGATTAAATGTTGATTGCAAGATTGATACAGAATTCCAACAAGTCTATGATTCCTCAAGACTTTATTAGATATGGTGATGAGAGATTATGATTTTTTTGCTTCATGGATTTAGATATTAACGACATATTATTCCTTATTTTTGATAAAACACATAGACATGATGTATCGAGGTATGGATAACCAAGATGGAATTGTATCTAGTGCGATGGAATTTGACTCGACAAAAAAATAGGAGTATTATTGTTCAAACCTAACATATGGAAACCTTGCTAGAATGTACTTCACAATTTTCAAACATCTTAGTCCAAAAAATGAAGAGGCATAACCTAACAATGTAATAGTCAGCAAGTTTTCCAAAACACCTTCCATACACACTTAACAAAGAAAGTATTCGCCAAGGTTATATTACAAGAATGTCCAACAAGCATGGAAAATGAAAGATAATGCTCAATGTACCATTCCTTTCTCTCTAAAACATTTTGATAGACATCATTGAGAGGTCATTGGAATGACCACAATAAGATGAATCACAAGAAAATATCAAGTAAACAAACAAGTCAATGTTCTTCATATCTGGAGCCAAGACTAAAACTATGATGATGCCTAATGTTAAGGTCCATTTTCAGAAGGATGTATCCTACGACATGTTGATCAAATGGTTTAGAAACTAACTGGATGATAGACTATTGATAAAAGTGCTAACCAACTTGTTTACCTAATGATCTAGTCTCAAGAATTTTACGTTTACGCCTACACTTTACGAAGGGAAATACTTGTTTCGATTTGTTTTACCAAAGATTGAAGATGAATATTTTATTATGGATGGAAGTTTATTGTGAGTGAAAATGAAATGGGATGGATGGTTTTTGTTTTTTCTGGAATATTTCAATGTTTTTGGTGTTTTTGCAATGTTTTGAGGCTATTTGTTGGATTTTGGGTTGTTTTACAATTGTTTTGATTTTCAAGTTTTCAAATGTTCTAGTGTTTTTCAATATTTTGAACAAGAACTAGACTAAAAGGGGACTGACCTAGGGCCTCAAGGGTTGATCAATGATTAGCTTTTCCTACGTTATACACGTATAGACCTCATAGTTTGACATCCAGTTTTTTGACTTTTTTTTTATTTTGACCTATTTTGGGGAGTTTGAGATCATTTTGATGTTTTGGATTTAGATTTTCAAATTTTATGAATGTTTTTGGATTTTGTGAGGATTTTGCAAGTGTTTTTTTATTTTTTGATGTTACAAAAGACCTTCAAGAATATACACGAACTCAATCCAATGCACATATATACAAATACCCCTAGCATGATGCGATAGAATACCTCAATATAGGAAAGACAAACTAACCTTATGAATGTGCCAAGTAGTACTAAAAGGGGAACATAAAACTTACCCAATATCCAGTTATGATACAGACACAAATGGGTGATGGAAAGAATATGATAAAATAGGATGAAGGATGAATGCAATGGAACGTGAAGCATGACAAGCCAAAGAATCAATGATGGATGGAGGGTGCTTATTTATGCAAGGTTCCTATTTTCCAGTTTTTCACCAAGGTACTTGCCCAAAGCACCACTGAAGTGGTTTTCACTAAAGGACAATTTTTTTATCTTTACTATTTTCAACCCTTTTTTTATTTTGTTATTTTTTTATTTTTTTGTATTATTGGATTTATACCTTTCAATCCTAGGCATAAATTTTTTTGAGATGTGAGTTGTTGATGGGCTCCTACAAGGGCTTTCCTTCAGGTGTCGATAACTGATAAGATGCTAATCTGTAACATGTTGTGACTATAAAAGGTCTAAACTGGTTGGGTTTTGCTTTCTAGATTAGGTACATTTTCTTGATTCTCCTTTAGAATGAGCTCTCCAACTTGGAAGGACCAATTTTTGATCTTCTTATTGTAGCTCCTCTTAAGTTGGTTCTCATAAAATTGCAAGTGATTCAAAGCATCTAGTTGACATTCATCTAGCAGCTCTAGCTCATTCAACTATACCACCATATATTCTTCATCAATAATAAGATTTTACAAGGATATTCTTAGTGATGGGAGCTTGAAAGTTCAATAGGTAGGATAGCCTTGGATCCATATACTAGGTGTTGTGTGGTCTCACAACATGCCCCATGACTGAAAGACTTGGGGTCCCAAGTGAAAAAATAACTCTTATGGTAGGAGCTAGCAAATGGAAAGATCACCAAAAGTGAAGAGCAAAGATAAATCTTTAATATAAAAATACTTCGTAATGTAAGTGTTTCGGATACTGGGTATCGGGTACCAGAAACATTTGAAAAGGTGAAAGGTAATGTGAGATTGAATGGAAGGTTCTGGTCCAATGTTTGGAGTCCGATAAAATGGAGTCCAGTAAGATGGAAGTCCGGTATAATCGAAGTCTTGGAAAGTTCATGGGTAAAGCTGAATACCAAGTACCGAGTACTGGGTTGCAATGTGAAATGAAAATTTTAAATTTTGAGATAATCTAATGATTCTCGTAATCTGGTATATATGTGAGGATTTATGATATGCTAGAAAGTGTGTTATTTATGAGATTTCTATACTAATATTTGAATAATGGTTTTATTTACATGAGATGTTATAAATGTTTTCTTTCTTTTAAAAAGGGATTTAATGTGTGGAATTTGTGATTATAGGAGATATGGATTGTGATACAAAGTTCGATTATGGATGGTAAGGAAAGCTTGAATCGTGGAATATTCATTCTGGTTTTCCTATTCTGGGATACTATTGGAAGAGGAGTTTGAATCTAGAGGAATTATGGAGATCTTGGTATTTCACATGCAGCGGGTAAAAAGCACCAACCTCTGAGGAAGCCCATTCCCGAGAGTATTAGAACTGGAGCCAAGTGATGTGTGGGGGTGAAAATACCTCTTATTCATTCTGAATGTATGGGAAGTCCCTACACACTATCCTGATTCAAATTATCATCTTGGCAATGATCATAGATTAACACCCGAAGAGTTTCAACGTGTAATTGGAGTTGACTTTTGTTTACTTTGATTACAATTCTCCTATTGGTCACTATATTCCACATGCCTTGATGTGATTGGTCCCTTATATTTCCTCTCATCTATTTTTCTTATCCTATCTAAGCCTTATGTTCTATAAAAGGCTAGAGGATCCCCTTTTTTATTTGGAAGTTTAGAATTTGTGGATGTCGAAGGAGCATAATTTTTTTTCTAGATTTGTTCTTTTTTCCTATTTTCTGAATGATTCCAATGTAAAAATTTGTATGCACATAGACATTGATTAATATTAGATCCAATTAGATAGCTACCTATCTCATGAATCTTTTGTAGCTCGTTTTGTTAGTTCAATCAAACAAGATTGTATGTTGCACCATTTAACAATGCATACAAAACCTACACAATGTCCAAAAATGAAACACCTCTCTTTAAAAGCTCACACCATTTTATATGTAGCTGTGAAGCAATTTGGTGAAGTATAAAATGGTTTGCTTTGTTTTAATTGATTCTTTAGGGCATGCATGGAGAATAATCGAGAGAAATTTCAATTTTTCAATTTTTTATGCTTTATTTTAGAGTAGATGTTTAAATTCTTGAAAATGTTCCAAAATTGAAATAAATGGATGGAATTATATTGAAAATATTTCATTTTCTATGAAATTGTTGAATGCTTAATGCTAAATCTACTTAAGTGATAGCAAATAATTTGTGATGTTCATGAAATACTATTGCAAATATTTTTATTTCATGATAGTTTTCTTTATGATCCAATTGAAAATTCAATGCCTAAGATATTTAATCCAAAACCATAGTCGCTTTGAGATTAACAACAATATCACATTAGTACTCGAGAGCAACCCTAGTGCAATCATACCTGGTTATCAAAGACTTGGGATTAAACTAAATCCAATCTTTTCCTATTAAAGCAAAATCCCCTTTAGGTTATCTTTGTTCCATATCTTTCAAGAAGGATAGGCTCTTTGCGATGTTGTCTGTGAAGAATTTATTTTCCTTGTTTGTTGTGAGTAAAATCATCATCAACAGGAATTGGCGCTAGAAGGAGGGCCTTCTTTAAATATTTTAGGTCATATTCTCTTGAATTGGAGGGCTATGCTTTGAAATACTAGTCCTAAGTTTGGTGAGAAGCTTGTAAGGTGAAATTGAGTTCAAGCTATCTTTTCAGTATGGAAGTTGAAAAAATTTGGAAAAAATTTAACCAAAAATTATATCATTTGAGTTTTTTCACTTTTGGTAGAGTCACCGAGTGTAGAATTCATGATGCAACTGATCACGGTGAACTCGAGTGTGAATTTTTTTAACTAGGGTAAGTTTGGCCATAAGTAAAGTAATTTTGTTAACAAAGGAAGTTCTAATTGCTAAAAGAAAGGAATTGTTAACGAGAAAAACATTTAACCCTAGTGGAATTGGAAATATTAAAAAACTAAATAATACATCAAAACAATTGGAAAACTATGATTATTGTAAATAAAATCCTAACATTTTATAGGGAAATAGGTGAGAATGTGGAGATTCAGAGGTGTTTCATCACAAACGAGGAAACAACATCGATGAATCATCATTCTCCTTATATGTGGAAAATGCAGATAATGAGGAGTGGGAAAATCGAGTGAGAAACGCATGTATTCTGCTCCAAGTTGAAAATTCATAAGCTATAAAAAGATTTTTATTTTATTTTATACAAGATACAGAGTATAAAACTTTTACTTTTTCTCTCTCTGATAGCAGTATAAATAGTTATATATCTTGGTCTAACAAAATGTAAAGTGAAGATAGGGCTGAAGACATGAAGATTTTCAAAGGAAGATAAATCAGAGAAATGGACACAACCGTTCATGGTTGCATCAGACGAAATGTGTGCAATTGATCTTTAATAAGGTCATTTTCATACATATGATCCAAATCATTGGTAAGTATGCCTTTGAATTTATGATTATTAAATGTAGAAAATTTAAGATAATTCATTGCTACAGTAGAACATTGAAAATTTTGTTAAATGAATTTAAAGATAAACCTATTGTAATTTGTACCAAAACTACAAAAGAAATAGTCGCATAAATTGAAATAAGATACTTTATTAGGGTTAATCTTTTGTTATGTTAGAGTTAGGGTAGTTAGGGTTAGTTTTATTTTTGTAGGGTTTTGTTTTCTTTTGTTTTCTTTCTTCATTTTCTTTTTCTTTTCTTTCGTCTGGCCTCTGCATTAGCAAATTTTGCTTAAACTTATCTTACACATGAGAGTTAATTCAAACTTTTGTAAAATTGAACTGTGAAATTTAAAATGATAAAACCTTGCACAATAAAAAACACTTTAAGATGTACCAAAAAGTTATATATATATGCATATATTATGTATTTACATGAGATATAAAAAATCCTTGTTTCAAAAGATCAAGAAGTCAAAAAGAGTGAGCAAAGTTGTAGACAATAGTAGTCATTCAGTCGATGTGGCACGCCTCTTCTATTAGGGCTAAATACCCTATATAGACGAGTTCTCAGTTAAGGAAAGGCTAAAGTGGAACCACTTCCTTGTGTTACAAGAACTGAGGAATATCATCCATGGAGGGAATCCCAATGGTCAGGTGTGCAACAGATAAATGGTATCCAGATTCTCCAGATACTTAGGCTTTACTATAAAATTGGTAGCTGAGCGAACATCTTCAATAAGTAGCCTAATATCCATAAGCGACGCTACAAAATGAGAAGCCACATCATAATAGAAGTGAAAGTAGTGGCTAGATTCAACATATTTTTCCCCAAGGACTAAGCACAAGTTTGGTATAGTGAAACTGGAAGTCCTAATGAAGAAAACCTTTTCAAGCCTTTGCGGTGTGATTCTCCCTAAGAAAACATTTTTTCAGCGAGAAAAACTTAATCAAATTAGAGTATCCATGGCCAAGAAGAAAATGCAAATGCACAGAGCAGAGTTACAAAAATAAAACAAGAAATCTAGAAAGAACAAGTGTGAAGAATTTGAGAATGAATGCAGAATTTATAGAGAGCCATAAGAAAGTTGCGGTACATAGTTTCCTTGAGTTAATTCTTGGAAACTATAAGCAAGGTGGAAGCTCAATAGTTATCTTTAGAGCTAAAGGTTAAAGAAAATTAATTCTTTGTACATTGTTGGTGATAAATTGCTCCAAATTTGAGTAGTGTGAAGATTGTGAATCAAGCAAGTTGAAGATTTTGAAGTAATAGTGGTCATTTCATTTTTTAAGAGCCATATTAATTATGGAGGTGCTTATGTGTGGAATATAAAGGAAAATGAAGCCGACATGATAGTACACATCATCACCTAAGTAAGTTGAGAGAATAATACGTGTAGAATAAGGTGTGCAAATTTAATGGAGAATAATGTGATCATGTTTCAAGGTAATCATGAAATTTTTGATCCATTAATGAAGTGCAGCACCATCAAATTGAAATTGCTAGCAGAATTTTTAGTAGTTTCCATAAAATTTAATTAGAAGGGTGGTAACTAATGTTTATAAATTTAGATTTAAATTTGATGATTATGTTTTTTGTTGCTAAATTTTAATTTATGCATATTTTCTAACATATAGCGAGTTATAGTTAGCTAGGATTTGGCATAAAGTAGTGAAATTTAGCTAGAAACACACACTTACATGAAATTATTAAATGAGTTTTTGGGAAGTAGTGAATTAATGAAGGGATTTGCATTGAATGAAAAATCAAAAAGTAATCTTCGCTATAACTATAATTCCCAACCTAATAGTTGGGCTTCATTGCTTGCAAGTTGATAGAAGAGCTACCATTGAAATATCAAAAGAGAAAAAAAAGCTATCATTGCTATATCAAAAAAGAAGAAGAAGAAGAAATCAACTATTTAGGCTATCCGATAACTCTACCAGGGCTATAGACACCTGGCTGGCAGTAGAGCTATGTTTGGCGGGAATTACGAAGATAAAATTGTTGGGGCTATGGACACGTGATTGGCAGCAAGTCTCTATCCATGGTTGGCTTTGGAGGATTACTATATTATGTAGTTAAATGTTAATGAATTGATTCTTTTCACTAAGTTCCAAAAACTAGAATTAATCAGAGCACACATAGATTTTTCCGGTGGAGTTTTACTTTTTTATGTCAGAATCTAGGTAAAGGTAAAAGCAATTGTTTTAAAATATGTATAAATTTTAATTTACGACTAGTGATTTAATTTCAAATTTGGTTTAAATTTTATTTTATTGGTTGTAAGTTGTTGTGTGGTCTCACAACACACACCAAGACTGAAAGAGTTGGGGACTAAAGTGAAAAAATAACTCTTATGAAAAGAGCTAGCAAATGGAAAGATCACTAGAAGTGAAGAGAAAAGAGAAATCTTTAATATAAAAGTACTTCGTAATGTAAGTGTTTTGAGTACCTAGTACTGGGTACCAGAAACATTTGAAAAGGAGAAAGGTCATGCGAGATTGAATGGAAGGCTCTTGTCTAATGTTTGGAGTCTAGAGTTCGGTAAAATAGAGTCTGGTAAGATGGAAGTCTAGTATAACCGAAGTCAAGGAAAGTTTATGGGTAAAGTTGAATTCCGGGTACCGGGTTGCAATGTGAAATGAAAATTTAAAATTTTGAGATTATCTAATGATTCTGATAATCCGACATATATGTGAGGATTTATGATATGCTAGAAAGCATGTTATTTATGAGATTTTTGTACTAACATTTGAATAATGGTTTTATTTACATGAGATGTTATAAATGTTTTCTTTATTTTAAAAAGGGATTTATTGTGTGGAATTTGTGATTACAGGAGATATAGATTGTGATGCAAAGTTTGGGTATTGAAAGTTAGGAAAACTTGAACCATGGATAGAATCATATTCATTTTGGTTCACCTATTCTAGGATACTATTGGCAGAGGAGTTTAAATTCATAGGAATGTTGTAGATCCTAGTATTTCACATGTGGCAGATAAAAAGTGCCAACCTATGAGGAAGCCCATTCCTGAGAGTAGTAGAACCAAAGCCAAGCGATGTATCGGGATGAAAATCCTGATTCGAAGTATCATCCTAGTGATGATAAAAGATTAACACCTGAAGAGATTCAACATGTAATTGGAGTTGACTTGCATTGAATTCAATTACAATTCTCCTATTGGTCACCATATTCCACGTGCCTTGATGTGATTGGTCCCTTGGATTTCCTCTCATGTATTTTTCTTATCCTATTTGAGCCTTGTGTTCTATAAAAGGCCAGAGGATGCCCTTTTTTATTTGGAAGTTTAGAATTTGTGGATGTCGAAAGAGCATAATTTTTTTTCAATTTTTGTTCTTTTTTCTTATTTCTTGAATCATTCCGATGTAAAAAATTGTATGCACATAGACATTGATTAATATCAAAGCCAATTAGATAAATACCTATCTCATGAATCTTTTGTAGTTGGTTTTGTTAGTTCATCCGAACAAGACTGTATGTTGCACCGTTTAAGGGTACATACAGATCCTACACGGTGTCTAGAAATGAAACCCCTCTCTTTAAAATCTCACACTATTTTATATGTAGTTGTGAAGCAATCTAGTGAAGTACAAAGTGGTTTTCTCCATTTTAATTGATTCTTTGGGGCATGCATGGAGAATAACCAAGATAAATTTTATTTTTTAGTTTTTTTTATGCTTTATTTTAGAGTAGATGTTTAATTTCTTGAAAATGTTCCAAAATTGAAATGAATGGATGAAATTTTATTGAAAATATTTCATTTTCTATGAAATTGTTGAATTCTTAATGCTAAATCTACTTAAGTGATAGAAAAGAATTTGTGATGTTCATGAAATACTATTGCAAATCTTTCGATTTCATGATACTTGTCTTTATGACTCAATTGAAAATTCAATGCCTAAGATAATTAATCTAAAACCATTGTCCCTTTGAGATTAACAACAATATCACATCAGTACCCAAGAGCGACCCTAGTGCAATCATGACTTGGTTATTGGAGACTTGGGATTGAACTAGAAAGCCATTTTTTTCCTATTAAAGAATAATCCCCTTGAGGTTTTCTTTGTTCCATATCTTTCAAGAAGGATAGGCTCTTTGCGGTCTTGTCTATGAAGAATTTATTCACCCTGTTTTTTGCAAGTAAAATTGTCGTCAACACTAGCGAATATAGGGTAGCACCTATAGGCATGCATATACTAGTTCTATATGCCCATAAAGAAATGTTTAGTTGCAAATTCTAGTCATGACAAGCTTCATTGAATGTATTTTTTAAGAATTTTCAAGATGGTTTTATTTGTGGCCTCTTCTTGACCATTTCCCTAGGGGTAATAGGGGTGGAGAACTGGTGTTGGATGTTGAATTGTTGGAACAACTCACAAACATCTTGGTTTTTGAAAGTTGTCCCATTATCTGAGATAAGGGCTTGTGGGACACCGTATTGAAAAATAAGGTAGTTTAGGATGAACTTGGAGATTTTATTTCCTATAATATAGGTCATAGGAATTTCCTCAACCCATTTCGTAAAGTAGTCAGTGGTGGTAATGATAAACCTATGACCATTGGATGAGGTAGGTGTGATCTTCCCTATGAGGTCAAGTCCTCACAATGACAAAGGCTGAGGTGTAATGATTGGTTGAAGTTCTTGAGTTAGAACATGTATGACGTCCCCGTGCTATTGACACTATAGACATTTCTTGACATACTGTTGAGCTTCTCATTCATGGTAGGCCAATAGTACCTCATCCTCAACAGTTTATTTTCCAAGGTCATACCACTTGAATGTGATCCACAAATTTTTTTGTGTACTTTCCTTAATGCAATCATAGCTTCTTCAAGGTTAAGGCATCTTAATAGTGTCCCCTCGAGACTTCTATGGTAAAGGGTATCACCTAGGGTGACAAAACAAGATGAATGTTTGATAAAGGTTTTCTTGAGATTTGAGGTGAGGTCAACTAGGAGGATTCCACTGTTTAGGTAGGTGAATATATCATGATACCAGGGATCATTGGGACCAATTATTTTGCATACGAACTCAACTTCTAGTACCTCAAAAGTTGGGAAAAGAAGCTGCTCAATAAGGAACTCACATTTAAGAGTGTTCTTTGGTATATCTAGCAAGGACTCAATAGTTTCCATCGCATCAACTACTTAGTTATCCATCTAAGGTATCTGCTCAAATGTGATATCAATGAAGTACTCTTTGAGATCTTCTACCATCTTCTTGTAAGGAGTGAGCTTTCCATCCTTGGTCTGCTAATCATCATTGAATTTTTTTATGATTATTTGTGAATCCCCATAGACCTTTAGTGCTAGGATTTTCCACTATACCACTATTTTGAGCCCTATTATAAGAGCTTCATATTCAACAATATTATTGGTACATGGGAATGATAGCCTGTATGATTTTGGAATGCAGTCCCCCTATGGGGTGATAAAAATAATTTAATGACCCATGTGTGTGGGAATAGTCAAAGTACACTTTCTAATGATCTACTATGTCTAGGAGAAATATTGACCCATCATAGAATTTAGACACTAATGGATTTTTTGCATAAATGGGTGCCTCTACTAGTTGTTTTGCGATGACTTTCGCTTTGATGGATTTTTTCTCTACATATTCTATATCAAATTTTTTTAGGATCATCACCCACTTAGTCATCCACCTTGTGAGAGTTTTCTTGGAAAATAGATGTTTCAGTGGATCTATTTTAGCAATGAGCTTTACTTAATGGGACATGTAGTGTCTGAATTTCTATGAAGAAAACACCACTGTGAGACAAGAATTTTCAATGGATGTGTAATTCAGCTCATTTCCCACTAAATTACTACTGATATAATAAATTTTCCTCTCTTTTCCATTTCATTGTGCTAAGCAAGGAGATCCCATAGATTTGTTGATGTAGACAAGATGTATACGATAAAAGGTTTGTTTTGTATTAGTGGCATGTGGATGGGAGGTTTCAGTAGATACTCCTTGATTTTTTTGAATGCTCTATCATACTTCTTGTCCCACTTGTATGTTATCCCCTTGTGAAGTAGATGAGAAAAGGGAATAATATTATTTGCTAGTTGTGCTATGAACCTTCTAAGAGACTATAGTCTTCCTTGTATACCTCACAACTATTTCAATGTATGTGGTGTCTCCATATTCAAAATTGCTTTGACTTTAGCTGGATGTATTTCAATCCCTCATAGTGACACAATGTAGCCTAAGTTTTCTTGAAGTTATTCCAAATATAGACCTTTTAAGGTTTAACCTTACATTTTACTCCTCAATCCTATCAAATATTGGCACCAGTACTGCTATGTGATCTTTCGATTTCCTTGAGTTGGCTAATATGTCATCCACATAGTCCTCTACCATTTTGTGGATCATACCATTGAAGATTAGTATCATGGCCCTCTAGTAAGTTTCTCAAACATTCTTCAACCCAACTATAATCATGTTCCAATAGTAGGTTCCCCATGGACATGTAAATGCTATTTTATGTTGGTCTTCCTTTGCGATCATGATTTGGTTGTACCCAAAGAATCCATCCATTAGTGATAACATCTCGTACCCAATAGTTAAGTCTACAATCATGTCAATATTTGAAAATAGGAAGTCATCCTTAGGATATGCTTTATTTAAATCCTTAAATTTAGTGCATATCATGATGCCCCTAGTGGGATTAGAAACTAGTACTAGGTTAGAAACCCATTCATGATAGTCAATTGGCCTAATGAATCCTATATCAAGGAGTTTTTGTAATTCTAGTTTGATTAGTAGAGCTATCTGTGGATGAATCTTTTTATTCTTTGTCCTTACTATTTTAGCATCAAGATACACAACAAGAGGGCAGACAACCACTTTAGGGTCAAGGCCAGGAATATCAACACATATCCATGTAAAGTTTTTCTTTATTTCTATTAGTAATGCTGCTAGATCCTTTTTTTCTTTAGCTAGGAGTGACTCTACATAGAAGGTAATTTGAGGTGCCTCATCTATTCCCACATTCATTGGATCACACTTCTCTGCAAGGACCACTTATTTTTCCTCATGTATAACACTATGGGGAAGATTCAATCCCTCATTCGTTAGTGCCTCATAGATGTTTTTACCGTCAAATGCATGCTTTTTTTTTACTATTTTGAGATCCAAGAGTGCCACAATGTGGTTTTCACTCTAATATCAAGACATTATTCTCATGTTTTCAATTTTGTGACTAAAGGATTCAATCATTTCCCCATAGTAGGAGTGTTTATCCAACTTGATATCAAACCCCTCTTTATGATCCTCATATGGCATGTTGTCATGTAGTCCCATAAACTTGAAGATAGCTTCATAATTTTTGAATGAATCCAAGATAGGCATTCCTCATTGGTCCCAATTTATGAGTAGGGGATAGAAATGTTTTAGATCAGTGTCTTGATTGTTTGACTCAAATGATGTGGTGGTTATCATGAATATAAAATTCATGAATATAAAATAATCCTCAAACAGGTCTGGTAGCTCAAAGGTAAAATTATTGAGGGGACTACTAAGTGATATAGATAATTAAGAGGAAGAATCAACTTTTTTAATGGAAGCACCTCTACCAATGATGGTCACTTTACTAGGGGTACATCCAAGACCAAGATTATTTGGGCATTTTTCAGGAGCAAGGGGTTCTAGAAAACTATTGTCATTCTACCCAATATTTTCATTCTTATTATAGCGCCAACCAAGCACCAGTTATAGACCCTTGTTGTCATCCTCCTTTGGAAGA
>VDFB02103881.1:0-47028 GCA_007258455.2 Sequoia sempervirens | reverse complement strand
TATGGAGGCAACATTTTTGGCAAGGCAGTGAGTGGTGGTTTGGAACAATGGCAGGTATGAAGGACTTACTTTATATGCATATTATGCAGTCTAGCTTAAGACAACATTCTTAGAAGAGATTGAAGGTGGATTATGGAACTCAAGGGTTACCACGAAAAGGATTAAAGCAAAGACTGAGATCTATTTAAAATCCACAGTCATGAAGATATTAAAGATATCACATGCAAAACCCTAGTAGCTAGAGTAATGAATACAGTGCCAAAGAGGATAGTGTGTTGGGGCAGATTTAGGAGATCTCCACATTATCTAATTACAGGGAAATACATCATTTATTTATTTTTTTAATTAAAAGAAATCATTCTAAACCTATATAGGATACATTGATACTTCAAAAGCCTCTGAAAGAATTTGAGATTATGCAAATATATGTCAAGTAACATTCATAAGGTTTAGAAAATCTTGATCACTCTCTAGAATAGCCCATTAAACATGGGTTGTGCTTGAATGCATTACAATTGATATAATGACAACCACTGGTGATATCAACCGTAGCGCAAGCTTCCTTATTGCAGCAAGAGGTAATCACTCTTCGATCATGCTATAATTACATCCTAACCTGTTAAACTTGAGACAACCTGAATGCACCCAATGATGATTGACACCTACATTATACAACCCGAATTAACTACATTATATGAGTGCCTCCATTTCTATCACAACATAGCCACATTAAACTTGGGTCACACATGAATGCATCATGTATTTGTTATAGCACAACTGCCACATGACCAATAGAGTTATGGATCACATAATTATAGTCACAAGAATTTGTCGTTGGTTGTGATCTTATGGTGATTCCACACAACAAAATCTGGACATGAAATTCTCAAAACCCTAAACCTCTAAAATGAAATCATGAGATGTTGCTTTTAAAATATGATTTTCAAACCCGAACTACAAATCTGAGTTCAACTGAATTCTGCAAAAAGACAATGACTACCCTCAACCTAGCGATATCTTCTTGAATTTTTTCTGATTTTCCCAAGGAAAATCGTCCTTAGTTCTCCACAAACTGTCTCAAGTAGAGCAAAACACTGTCGCAATAAATCAGGCGCGAACTCACTTTTCTTTATGTGGCCACAATTTGTTTTTTTTCTATTTTTCATGTTTGTTGAAAATTCGACGAAAATGATAGCCGACATTTCGATGAACCCCAGGATCGTCAAAATTTTGACGAACGTTAGGGATAAACTTTCAAAAAATTGAAAATTACACATAAAATTTTACAAGCACCCGACGATACATCAAATTATACATATTTCGTCGGATTTTGCAATCATATGAGTTAGAGTAATGTTTAATGCCATTTTATTTGTGACATGGTGGAGGATGGGAGAGTTATACTAGAGAAGTTGACAATTTAAAAAATATTGCAAATGCATTAACATAGCTAGTGATCACAAACAAGTTCGGTGGTATGAGTCTATGGGCCTCTTGGCCCCTGGAAATTAGTTGATAGTGTTGGTAATCCCTTTGTTCTTGCAAGGTGTTTGAAAATTGGGAGAGTCAAAAAAAATTCTCAACCTTGCTCCTAATGTTAAGAATGTAAAAATGTTATTTTTAAGACTATGAAACATAAAAAACTCAATCTCTAAGCTATAGGATTATTTTTTGGCCAAAATAAAAATTTCGGGTTGTTCAACATCACTTCCATAAATGCCTTTGCATAGATCATTTTTATCTCTATAATTTGAAATTTTAATTGGCCTCAATAACCTCTTGGGTCAAAAGTTATGGCCTTTAGAAGTTGGGCCTCTTGTATTAGAAGTGTAAAAATATCTAGGACATGAAAAAAAGCTATAAGAGGGGGTTACACTTGTTGAGTAACTTATGAAATGTGTCACAACACATCATAAAATATATTTGAATGGAGATAATGAAGCCAAAATAGAATACCCAAGTTGGTGAGTGGGTAATGATGTGATGATAGGTAGAAGGAGTACACTATTTTTATCTTGTGAATTCATATTGGCATTTAGCTATTAGTTTTCCAACCAAGTAATTGGTTGCCACATTTTGGGTGGTTTTTCTCATGGTTTTGTAATTAGCATTTGATAATTTCTTGTGTTACTTATCCTATTTATTGGGTGCTTGAGATAGAGGTTTGGATAGTTGATTTACAAGTAATTGTTATGATACTATAATTTCCCCAAAGTTATATGTTGGTGATACTATTATAAGGGCATGTCCCTAATATTGTAATGTAACCTTTACTATTGATAATATAATTGATTCATGTTTTGGTGTGTAGGGTTTTTATCTAAAAAGGGTTTTCCCCATGTACACTTGTATTATGGTATAATTTTTTATATGGTTATATGTTTCTCATTTTAGTAATTGTAAAATTCTAAAATTTTCACATTACTCTCCTCTAAAATTAGTATAGGAATCATTTCTATGTCCTTGCTTCCTTTTCACTATGTACATTTATACCTTGACATTGTCCTTGATTATTCTTACCTAGTCTTGTACATTTATACCTTGGCTTTCACATGATTTCATATATGGGACCATAAATATTTTTAAATGGTAGAATTAGGAGGAGGTGATGACTTGTCTATAGATCCATCACTTTCATATGTAAATGCATTCTTTACATCATTATATGCCTCAAGTGTTTTTACATACATAGAAAAATCCATGTAAAGAGATGAAATACCATATTCTTTAGGATCAACATGATATTCATTGACACTACATGCTACAAAATCTAATGAATCATATTTTTCACCTTATGAAGTGCTATACTTGAGGTCTAATGGATTATTTTGTGTGATAATATAATTATTATATGTACCCATTGGCTTGCACTTGTATGGTTGGAGATCAATAGAAATGTGATATATGTTCCCTTTATGCCAACTTTTATGCATTGATGTAATGTAAAGGGAACAAATTTCAAGGCATATAACCATTGACACCCAAGAAGGATGTTGTAATTTAACCTTATATACATCATGTATGATACAATATATTTAATTTACATGGTCTAACTCGAATTAGAAGAATGATAGTACCTCTAGGAAAGATCAAGGCATATTATAAGAACCCTTCATAGTGAGGTCAAATGTTTTCCTTTAACATGTCTACTTGTAGTTGTCTAAAACAATATCCAATGTATATATTGTTGGAGTAGCAAATAATGGATTCAATATTCAAACTTCCACAAAATAAATCAAGCACAATGCATAAGCCAATAAACTATCATAGAATGTGTGTAAATACGATTATCACTCCTTTTGATATAGGACAAGGACGTAGGAAGGTGAAACAAAAAGACTAACCCTCTAAGAGATGTGACACATGTAGAAAACTTGGGACAAGTGCAAATGCATGTGTCAAGTGTCTACAGTGTAAGACAACTAAGCCACTAAGTGATCTTAAGCTAGTGTGAATATGATTACTAGGTGTAGGAACCAGGTAAATGCTAACTAGATGCATAAAGGAACTTTTCACACTAACACCCCCCCTTAATTGATACTTAGGGGGTAACTCACTAAAATATTAGTTCCAAAAATAAGGCTTGATGAGGTACTCATATACAAAATTAAAGTCTCTCACAAACGGAGTAAAGGAGAAAACCCAGTGGGAAAAAGCTCCTCTTCAAAAAAGAGAACTATATACAAAGGAGGACTTAAGACCCCCCAAGGACAAATTCCTTCACCCCAAGCAAGTGGTGCAACACAATATAGTGAGGTGATGCTAAAGGTTTAGTGAAGATGTTTGCAACCTAATCCTTTGTATGCAAATACTCTTCTAAGGATAGAGCACCATCCTAGATAAGTTTTCAAATGAAGTGTATATGAATCTCAATGTGCTTTATCTATTGATGCTCAATTGGGTTATGTGAAATGTGAATGGAACTTTGGTTATCACATCAAAGAATAGTAGGATGATCAAGTGGAAGAATAGTACCTCCTAGCTAGCAAGAACTACTCCTCAATACTCAACCTCAGTAGATGATAATATAATAGTGGTTTTCTTCTTGCAAGACCATGCAACTAGACCGAAACCAATATAAAAAATAAAACCAAAAGTGGAATTCCATGTAGCCTACTATTTGTGAAGCCCCCGGTATGTACTGAATTCCAAAATGAGTAAATATACCTCAATATATGCTTGGTTTCCTTCTAATGGCTCTCATGATAGTCATGTGAAAAATGAGAGACAATCCCAACAATGAAGTTAATATATGGACATGTATGTGTCAAATACAAAAGAATACCAACCAAATATCTATACAAAGTAGCATAAACACTAGGTGTGGTGCAAGTGACAGTCAAAGTGACACCAAACTAGAATGGTGTAGGTGCGGGCTTACAATCACTCATATGAAATCGATGAAGCAAGTCAATGGAATACTTTTATTGTTCTTAGTAGACTAAAGAACCTGAAGACCAAGGAAAATATATAGAAGCCCAAGATTTTTCATGTCAAAGTGTGCCATCAAATTATGTTGAATATCCTTAATCATGGATGAGGAACTACTAGTAAGGATCAAGTCATCAACGTACAAGACTATCAAAATTTCATCTCCATGTCTTTGGATCTATACTATGTGATTTGTGGAAATGAGTGAAACTAGATGCGAGCAAGAAACCATCAATATTCTAATACCAATCCCTAGGGGCTTGCTTGATACCATACAAAGAACAACGTAACCTGCAAACAAGTGAAGAGTCATGGATAAATCCTGAAGGTTGTTCCATATATAGATCTCCCCATGATAAATTGGCCATCTTTGTGATGCAGCAATAGAAAGAAAGAGGTGAACTGAATCCATCTTGGCTACAGGGGAAAATGTCTCAGAATAGTCATAACTCAACTTGGGAAAAACCTTTAGTGACAAGACATGCCTTGTATCTTTCAATGGAACCATCAATTGCATACTTGGTGCGGTACACCCACTTGTACCAAACCATATTTCTTCCCTTAGGAAGAGTAACTAAATCTCATGTACTATTCTTCATCAATGAAGAATACTCCTCTATTGTATCACTATCCCACTCTAGAATATCAAAAGCCTTTGAAAAAATTTGTGGATTTGGAGATATAGCATGACCCAAAAGACTAGTCTTAAAAGTCTATGAATGAGTACATCTAGAGGACATAAGATCACCAGCTAAAGAACCAGCCTCCTCAACAACACCTCAAGACCACTTGGGTAAAACATGAGTGGTAGGAGGTGGAAGTGGTGGTGGAGGTGGTCTTGGTGGATTAGGACTATCATCTAAAGTATCCTCAAGTATTAAGGTATCCTCGTGAGATGAAGAAGGAAGAGTAGGTAGTGAGGAAGAAGAAGATGATGGAGGATCTATCTATGTGAAAGACTCATAAAAATGGACATCTCTATAAAAGTGGATATCTATAGTGATAGGATCAAATAATCTATAATATCTCATGACCTCATAATAACCAACAAAAGCATATAATTATTGGCTCTTCTTCTCCATTGTCTTGCGTCAAACATCTAGTATGAATGCCCAAGCTTCACTACCAAATACCCTGAAGAAGGAAACATCAAGCTTGATTATGGACCAAGCCTCCTTTGGAGTATAAACTGAACTATCTTGTGAGGACTGTGATTTTGAATATAGTTGGCACAATTTATAGCTTCAACCCAAAATAATGGGGCCATAGACCTAGATTGAAGCATACAATTTTCCATCTCCTTTAATGATTTGTTATTTCTTTTGATAACACCGTTCTATTGAGGAGTGTAGGGAATCAAATGTTAATGTTGAATATCATGCTCAACACAATAGTCCATAAAGATTTGGTTCACATATTCCCCCTATTATTTGTGTGTATTTGTTGAATAGAAGAACCTGACTGATTATCCACAAACACCTTGAAGATCCTAAAAGTGTAGAAGACCACTTTTTTACTTAAGAAAGTACACCTAAGTGCGATGAGAGAAATCATCAATGAAAGTGAGTACATTCTTGGCTCTTGAAAATGAAGAAGTTGGAAATGACATGAGGTCACCATGAACCAAATCAAGTAAGGAAGTAGCACGATGAACGTTACCCTTTGGAAAGGGTTCCTGATGATGTTTTCCAAGTACACAACCTTGACAAACTCCCTGTGTGCAAGACACCTCAGGGATTCTAAGTACCATATTCTTTGTACTTAGTTATTGAAGATACTCGTAATTGAGGTGTCCAAACCTCTCGTGCAAAAGTCTTCTCAAAGAGTCAGCATGGGAAATATGTGATGCTCCACGAGATGACTCAAAACCATGAAACTTGTACAATCGATACCCATGATATGCTCTACCTGAAGCAATAATCCTATTTGGATGGTGTAGTTATCAAATAACTGCATCATGTGGTGAAAACACAACTATTTTTCCATCACCAGTATGACAAATTTGGTAAATTAAAAGGACATTAGTCAAAATCTTAGGAACATAGAGAACATCCTCAATTTTGCCCTTTATCAAATGTATTGTACCTGACCACAAAACTAGAATCTATGAAGAGTTTCTGACTAAAATATGAGTAGTATTGTTAGAAATAGATGCAAGAAGATCAGGTGTGAGTGAAATTCATGTGATGTGAGGCTCCTAAGTCAACTATCCAACTATGGGTGGATGAATCCAAACATCTAGTTGTAATGGCATGTCCCTTAGTAGGTTTAGGAAGATCAATGTTGTGTTTTTGCATGGCATCTCCAAAGCTACAATCCTCTTATGACAAAATTTTCTATCATGATACTATAATCCACAAAAATTACAATGGTGTTTCTTTTTCTTTGTAGACTTGTAAGTATTCTTTCTTGACTCTGAAGAAGATGTGGCTTGTGTGTCAACTTTATTCTTTTGCTTAGATGATTGCTCATTTCTTGAAGTTGATTCTACTTTAGGATTCTTGGAATACTTCTCTCCTTTTCCCTCAGATGATTGGACAACTAGTTCCTGACTTTTTAAAGAGGTGATAACATCCATAAAGATTAACTTAGATTGCTCTCTTGTGAGTATTTCACAAAATTATTCAAAAGAAGGCATTACATGTGATGTTGGACAAGAGCATCCATTTTAGAGTAAAAGGAAGAAGAAAATATCTGATAAGGACCTTCTAGCTTTGACAAAACCAAGAAGACACTATTTGTTTGTTTTTGTTTTATCACAACCCTTAAGTAGAGAAAGCAAAGACTTAATCTATACCAAAAAAATCTTCAATAGAAGGGAAGGCATCAAGAGACAATGTTGTTAAGCATCCAATTGTAGAATCTTGAACTCATTAACTTTACCAAAGAGATCGTCAAATTTTTCCCACATTTGCTTAGAAGTTGTACAAGTAGCAATGTGAAATTGTAAATGATTGGAAACAAGAAGACCTATTATTCCCATTGCTTCATCTAACTTTTTTTGATAAGTAGATTTTTAAAAAAATCTATTAAATTGCATTTGTTGTCCATTGACCATTTTCCATAATCCCCTAGATTAAAGAAGTTGTAATTTCACTTTCCATGTGTGGAAACTATGTGGAGTTAACAAGTCGATTTTAGGATCCAAGATGCACACACAACAAGGAACTTGAATTGTGCCTTATACACCCCCAAAATTGTATTATATATGAATGTTGACCCCCCTAGAAAGATACAAAACAAGAATTACAAGCTTTTTCCAAGTTTGGAAGCCAAATCGTTTGTTTATAACTCACGAATATTTTTAAAAATATGAAAAAATAGGCTTTCTAAAACTTAATTTTGAGTACAAATATTAAATCCTTGTAAAATCTTGATGAATTTCAAAAAAAGTTTATCGATTTTTGACAAACGAGATGAAAGTTATACCCTGTTGAAAATTGCACAAATTACACTAATTTTAGAGGTAAAATAAATAAATAAAAAAGTACAATTTTTAAATCATCTTGACACTAAAACCTGACAGTGGACTTCTAGTTTACAAGTTATGTGAAAATGAAATGTGTACCCACTCTTACAAGCTTTTGAGTACCAAAACCAAACCGGTTGTGGTTAGCATAAACTGTCATGGTTAAAAAAAATGCTACATCAAACAAAAAACTGCTTACTTTGAAGAAATTTGATTGATTCAAGGGGAGTGTGTGGCTCTTGTTGATGAGCTAGAGGTCGCGTGTGTAATAAAGGAGACCATTGAAGACTTCATGGAGGCGTCTAGTGAAATGAAAGATTTTAATGGCGTCCACTACCAAGAGAACTTACTCTCGAGTGATCAAGGCCAAGTTAAGGACTTGGTAAAACAACATGGGAGCTGGACTGAGTCTTTGTAGGTGCCTGCAAAGGATATGGAGGTCGCCTGAGAGATGCAACCCACATAATGCTTTCAAACTGCCACAAAAATCCTGCGATATGACTATTGAAGGCACTGAAGAGAGTGTTAGGTCGTTGAGGGCGCCATGAGAGGGCTCAAGTTTGTAGACTAATGTTGAATGGTGCCACGTGGGTAGAGGCATGGAGGAATGAGGTCTTGAGATGGGGATAGGTTGGCCAAAAAGACCAAGTCCTATATGATGTGGCTGAAAAAGTCACCAATACCAAGGATTAACCCCAAAAGGTAAGAAAACCTGCAAATAAATAATAATTTATGTGGTGTTGCCTCCAGTATTGTGCACACAATAGATGGCAAACAATGGCGATTGAAAAACCTTAAGCAAAGAAAAATGTTTGGCACCTGAATGGGTGCCTTCTCTGTCACACAACCTCTATATGTGGAGGTAGATGGATGTTTTCAAATCCAAAAACACCCAAGATATGCCTCATAAAAATATGCAAACATAGAAATAAGCGATGAACAAAGAAATTTCACCCAAGTAGAAACCCTCGACATAGTTGATAGCGACCCTCAGTTATAATGATGGATTATACTCCAATCGATAGCAAATTTTACTCAAATGTTGCAATGTTGCACTCAAAACCCTTGGTATCAAGCCCACTGGTGCCTACTTAAGCCAAAAAAATGCCACAAAACAAAGGAAATGCATGCAAAGAAACAAAATTTCGACCAAAAAATTGATTTCTATAGGCAAAAAAAAAATTCTACCTAAATGGTGAAATGGGCAAAGGGCTATTCAACACTCTGTAATTTTTTTCAGTACGGATTACTATGATATTATACCGTACAGTAGGGTATTGTTCCAAAAAAATTGCAAAATTTCAAAGTCACTATTTTTCATAAAGCAAAAAGACAATTCTTTGTTTTTCAGGCCTTTCAAATGCAATGGTGTCTCTTTTGCTCCATGATGTTTTGTTGATAAGGCTGAAAGCCCAATTCACCAAAAAACAAGAAATAACTTGCAAGTCAATGCTTTGATACCATGTTGAAGCAAAAAATAATGAAAACAATATTCAAACTTCCACAAGATTAATCAAGCACAATGCATAATACAATACACTATTATATAATGTGTGTAAATACAATGATCACTCCTTGTTTATATAGGACAAGGAGGAAGTAGGAAGGAAAAATAGAAAGATTGACTAACCCTTCAAGAACTATGACAAATGTAGAACACTTGGGACAAATGTAAAGGTATGTGCCAAGTGTCTATGAGGTGAGACAACTAAACCACTAAGTGAACTTAAGCTAGTGTAAATATGACTACTAGGTGTATGAACTAGGTAAATGTTAACTAGATGCATAAGGACACTTTTCACACTAACATAAATTAAGGCTAGATCTATTATGAATTAAAGATCAATAGATAAATAGTTTGCAACACTTCACTATGATTTATAAAGGCACTACTTCTTTAAGAACCCTTTCAAGTGGAATTTCATTGTCATCAAATGGTGTAGATTAGTGTTCCTTATGCCCAATAGAAAATCAAATATGTCACTAGTTATTAGGTAGTGCCAAACCCTGTTTAGATTTTCTCCAAGGCCTTTGATATTACATCTCTATAAAAAGGTTATATACACACCAAGTCTGGAGAGATGTTTTGGGTTGAGTGTTTTGTATTTGTTGAATAATGTTAGATTCTTTTGTTTTGTATGTGGTTTAAGGTGTGGGAGTTAAAATGAGTGTGATGAAAGGAATTTTGTAGCCATAATAAACTATTTCCACATAATCCCATGAGAGAAAAATATGTAAATAAGTATTTAAAATCTATAATGAAAAAAAATAGATAAACATATCATCAAGATGACATGAGATTTACCTTAGGAAAGCCCTTATGAAGAAAACCTAGCCTCCTAAAGCATTCACACAGTCAATGTATTATCTCATGAACAAAGATTATAATACACTCATAGAGTATCCGTGCAAGGCTTCTAAAACATCAAGTTCTCTAATTACACTCCATGTAAATGAGTAAATGAAAATCATGTAGCCACACATCTCAAATGGTTCCTCTCCTCACATATGCAACTTATGAGAGATGCTCAATCAACCTTAGCCAACAAGCCAAAGGTTATGATAGCCAACCTTAACAACCACTCATGTGATTGATTTTATAGAAACAAGTTTGCACAAAACAATCAAGTGGTACTACATAATCCATGTGCCTCTAAACCACAAACTTACAAAACCATGTCCCCGTACCTTTTGACACTAAGTTTTCTATATTGGTTCTAAGTTTTCCCAATTGGTAATAAGTGTTTCCAATGTGTAACCCACATTGAATATTTATCCCAATCTTACATACAACATACAAAGTGGCTCCAAGACTGTCTAACCCATGTGGTGTACACATTCTTATATTTTTTAGGTGCACCACAACTATATATTAATCTTACATTATAAATATTACGCATGGCATACAACACACCTTCCCAATATCTCCCATTTTTTTGTATGCTTTGAATAAGGGATCAAAAGTAAACTCAAATGTCAACGAAGGAATCCTTATAGCTAACATGTACCATCAGACATCCAAGTGCTCAATGTGCTCCATCAAGATTCTTGCAACAATAACTAAGGTGATTACCATCTCAAACAAGAATCCTCTCTTCCTCCATCATACCAATGCACAAAATATACGATCCTATCCAAAAGAGATGAAATGCACGAGTTTGATGTCGAGGATCTACTAAATGAGCTATACTAAATGGAGTAGTTTGTTGATATTCATCATGTTCCATGTCGACAAAAGGACACAATGACATCATTATATTTGAATCCATATCAATTTATTTGGTATTGTTGGTTATGTTTTGAGAAGAAAAATAATGGATGTGTTGTCATGTTGACTATTTTTCAAAAGGAACTCATGATATGTTATGCAAATAGTCTTGTGGACATCTATTTAAACTTGATGATTACATATAAAGTAAATAGGTGCTAGTGAATATGAAGAAGGAGAAGGAGGAGGATGATAAGAAGAAGAAGAAGAAAATGGAGTAGGAGGAGGATGATGATGATAACAAGAAGGAGAAGGAGGAGGAGGAGGAGAAGGAGAATAAGAAGAAATATAAGGAGGAGGAGGAGAAGGAGAAAGAGAAGGGGGAGGATAAGGTGAAGGAGAAGGAGGAGGAGGAGGAGGAGGAGAAAGAAATGGAGAATAAGGAGGTGGTGGAGGAGGAGGAGAAGGAAAAGGATGATATGAAAGAGAGGGAGAAGAAGGAGAATGAAAGGGATAATATGGAGAAGGAGAAGGAGGAGAAAGAAATGGAGAATAAGGAGGTGGAGGAGGAAGATAAGAAGGAAACGAAGGAGGAGATGAATGAGAGAAAGAAGGGGAATAAAAGGGAGAATATGGAGGAGGGGGGAGGGAGAGTGATAGGGAGAGGGATAAGGAGAGAGAGAGGGTTAGTGTGAGGGGTAGGGAAAGAGGGAGACGAAGACGGAGACAAAGAAAGAGAAGAATACATAGGAGGAGAAAGAGAAGGAGAGGGAGAGGGTGAAGAATAATATGGAGAAGGAAGAGAATAATAAGGAGAAACAAGAGGAGGAAGAGGAGCGAGAGAAGAAGAAGAATACAATGGAGGAGGAGGAGTAGAAGTAGGAGAAGAAGAAGTAGGAAGAGGAAGAGGAAGAAAAGGAGTAAAAGGAAGAAAAGGGGGAGGAGAAGAACATGGAGTGTACACAGGAGAAGAAGGATAAGAAGAAGGATGAGTACACAAAGAAGTATGAGAAGTAGGAGAAGATGAAGGAGAAAAAGGAGGGTAAGGAGAAGGAGGATGAAGAGAAGAAAGAGGACAAGGAGGAGGAAGATAAGTAGAAGTAGAAGGAAAAGGAGTAAGAGAAGGAGAAGAGGAGAAGGAAGGAGGAAGGAGTAGGAGGAGAGGAGGAGGAAGAGGAGGAGGCAGTGAAGTGGCACCTAGGTCAATAATATTTTTCCATGCACTATCATTATTGGGAGGGATGTCAAAATGGTCTACCACACAAAATAGACCAAGATTAGGCCATTTCATTAGTACTTGAGAATCATCCACCATCTATCAAATATTGTTTGAAGGTACACCAAAAGGTTGGAGCAATGGAAGAACACATGCAACACCAATAAGAGGCCCTCTCCACTCTTAAGGATAACAAGGAAAAGACAAAAAAATCAAGTTGATCAACACACACTTTCAATAGAAATAGAGTTACAAGAGCCTAATGAAGTGGGTGTAATCATTTTGAAACCTAAGGGAATAATTTTGACACACACTAAGATGTTGCAAATCAGGATGATTATAGAGTATCTAATCAAGTGGAAGAATCTGGCAAGTGAAGATGCAACATGGGAAGATGAAGCATTCCTTTTAAGGCACTCAAAGTTTATCAACATTGGGAACAATGTTGTTTAAGGAGAGGGTAATGTGCTCTATTAAACTATAGTATTCATGAGGATATATGTAGTTGAATTGTGGCTATCACAACCCTTAATCAAGTTATACAATCATTTATATAGTCTTATATCTAGGTGGTTAGGTTAGCTTGGGTGACATCCATTATAGAAATATGGTATATATAGGAGGTAGTAGTAAGTTTTTTATCATCATATTATGAATTTTATTCTTATTGCAAACTATTGGAGGTAGCCCCCTCAAAGTGAATTACTTTTGGAGGTTACCCCCTTGAAGTGGCTTATTATTATCTTTTATTTGCAACATATTTGCTATTATATAGTGTTTTATTGTACAAGTTATATCATTTAGTTAATGGAATAATATTTGTCATTGTGAGCCTTGGGAGTTCATGAAATTATTGTGATCATCTCTAGATATAATCTAACATAGTTGATATGCTATTTTACATTTTTTGATTTCATATACTCACTATGTTGACTATCACAAGTTTTGTTGACAATGATTTTTCTTTTATCAAATACAATTGTTAATTTTATTAAAGTATGGGTTTCCATTTGGGTTCACTAGTAGACTAGATTACCCAAATTTCTACAATTACAAGATGTTACATGTAGATTTGACCATTAGGATTTTTTTTTGGGAATTTATTGATACATGTTAATGATAATTATATCAAATCTTGTATATTCCCCTTTGCTATTTAGATTGATTGTTATCTCAATTTTTTCAACTCAAGGTTATGCTTTTGGTGACTTGTGCTAAACTTGTGTGTTTCTCAAATTTGCGCCCTTTATATTTGTTTTGTCTCTCAAGCTTTGTTTCTCTGCAATGTCTTTTATATATATATGGTGTACAAAAGGTTCAACAAAAACTTGCGTGCTTTTTAATTCTTGGGAAACTTGAACTTGATAAGTTTGAGGATTCAATTTGGTTATGGGTGTTTAATTGAAAGCACATTGGAATTGTGAATCCTCTTACTATGATTTTATCATTACAAATTGTTGAAAATAACTAGAAGTATTATAATCAAGGGAATCTTATGAGACTAACCGTGTACTTGATTTTGTGGGCCATTGTCCATAACCATGAAATGCACATGGATATTTTCATTTCTAATTAACTATTTAGAATTTATTAATATAAATTTAAAACATGGTTTTAAATATAAACTATGCTTATTTTAATTTATTATTTTTGGAAAGCTTTACTGTATTGTAAGGGACTCTATGCATTTTTAACTTATACTATTTCTCTTATATTATTTTTCTTAATTATATAAAAAAAGAACAACCTTTGCTACATGACACTTATTTACTCATACTATGATATACTCATTATTGTCATGTTAGTTACAACTCTTGACACTATCAAGACAAACTTCTTTAATGATCATAAGTAATTGTGGACCATTGGTAGTAATAAGCAATTTACCAATTCTCTTTCTAAGGATAATCTTCAAAGTGTGGAGGATAGATGGGTTATCATGGAAAGTTGGAGGGCATAAGTTACCTTATTTGATATCTTTCCCTCATCAACAAAGCCTAATGGTTCATTTTGCTTTTGTACGAGTTTCTTTGTCTTTGTTCGTGGCTTGTTGTCCCCTTTTTTGGGTTATGATTATTTTGTCTTTCTAGTTGTTTTTTTTTCTATCATTATCTTTTTTCCTTGTGGCTCCTCTTTTATTTGTTTCTTGTGTTGGTACACCTACCATTGTTGGGGCATTTGTATTACCTTTGGTTGACATTTTGGTTGGTTATTATCTTCATTATAGGATAGATTTCCTGAGTGGAGGCTTCATCTCAAGGCTTTCTTTTGGATGCCTTGCTCAAGGTTTGTTTATATTACATAATCTTTCTCTTTGTCATTATTGTAGTTTCTCTTTTCATCGTTTGAAATTTTCCTCTAATGCACTTTCTTATTTAGAACTTTTCTTTATTTATTTTTTATTTTTATTTTTATTTTTATTTTACTTTACTAACTCTTACAATATATAATTTAAATTACACTTATTTTTGGAGGATAAAAAACAAGCACAATTGATCATATCCTTACTGTATGGTCCCATGGGGGCTTGGGCTTCTATTTTCATGGAGTAGTAGGTCCCATGGGAAAAAAAAATGTGCTATGGGATTAATTGGAATCCTTTCCAGAAAAATAGGAGACCCTACATTTTAGGAATGGATATTTCAGCTGGTGAAATTGGGGTGGGACTAGAAATTGCCCCTATAGCTTAGGAGTTTTTTATGCCACTTATCTCTCATCTAAAATTTTAAATTCTTATTAGAAAATAAAAATGAGAGAATTTTCATTTATTTATTATTTTTTATCAAAGCACTACAGTTCATTCCTTAAATTTTAAGCAGAATTGCAAGATTAAATCCATGGGACCAAGAACTTTTAAATATTCCTAAAAAAGCTAAGCAACGTACATTGATATTTTTAAGGAAGCCCCCCTCCATGGGACCTTACCCTTAGTATCATCACCGTAAATGATGAAATGAAATATTTTAATAATGTCCACGAGGCCACAACAACCTATGGGACCTAGGAACAACACAAGACCACCAGTGAAAAGAAAAGACCCTAAACAATTTGAGATCTTCGCTCGAGGTCAACCCTACGACAGTGAATTTTAATGATGTAGTTTGCCGATTTGACCAACCTTTCCTCCTCAAACAAGATATTTAAGTTATCAACTTGTAAGGTGTCCTCATAACTAGCCCAAATATCTTTATACGCTGAGCACTCCATAACAAAGTGTCATTTTGTCTCCACCAATCCCATGTCACAAAATCAACATATTCTTTTTTCCCACTCTTCTTTAGGAACCGTCCATCTGCCTGTTTCACATCTAAGACGATGTGAGCTAGTACGAAGCTGAGCTATCAACATCTTTGCTCTCCATTTAATATTTGCTCCTATATAGGCCTTTTCTTCATGGTCCCCCTTGGGATTAAATTCTTCGATATAGTAATCTTTTTTTCACCCTGATTGTTTTGTCCATATAGGATTTTTGAATTTTTGCTTCACATATTTATTAATTTATTCATTTGTACTTGGACAATCATGCATATTCACACCCCGCTTTTCCATCCATTTTTTGTTTTGTTTCATCCATGCATTCTTTCTTCTATCCAACTCTTCTTCTACAACTAGCTTAGGCCAACGATGGTTCTCTATATTTTGGACCTTCTGTAGGTAACTTAGTAACTGAATCATCGCTGAAGCTTCCAAGGGGAAGGTGCTTGTCATCGCCAATAAAATCTCATAAGGTATTGTAGTTTTGAGTTTAAGGCTGCTAACAATTAGATGCTTTTGAATTCTTTCCACTTGCCTCCATTTATGATCTAACATGTTGTTGCCCCAAATTTCACACCCATATAGAACCACTGGGGTCACAAGTAAGCCAAACAATGTTCTCTTGGTTTTCCAATCCCATAATTCAACATTTCTACACCTATTTTCTAGAGAGTAAAGTGCTTTCCAACCCCCTTGGATTCTTTTTTCTCTACAAGTTTCCCAACTGAAGTTGTAGTGAAAATCCAACCCATGGTATTTCTATTCATCCACAATTTCCAGCAGTTTTCCTTCAAAGATAAAGCTAATTTTCCACTTTTTCCTTCGTAGAGAGAGGATCGTTATTTTAGTTTTACTATTATTCACTTGCATCCCAACTTCCTTACAAAAGGATTCAAGAGCTTTCAAATGTTTTCTTAGCTCATGTGTTGTTTTAGCGATTAGAATGAGATCATCTGCATACAAGAGCAATTTTATTATATAATTGACCAACTGAATACCTTCCCCACCAACTTTGTCTATCCACTCTTCCAACTTGTCAATGTAAAGCCCAAATAACATTGGGGAAAGCGGGCAACCTTGCTTGACCCCAATGTCGTTGCCAAATCACTTAGACATACCTTCGTTTGTTCTGATTTTAGCTCTGACCTGCTCATACAGCCTATGAACAACCACCCTAAGCACCTTTGGGACTCCCAGTTCCTCCATTCTATTCCACAACTTGTCCTGTGGCACTGTGTTAAAGGATTTTTTAAACTCTACAAAGCAACAAAAGGCCTCTTCCCTTTGAACATTCCACATTTTTTCAATAAAAAATCTAAGAGTAATACCGTGATCAATAGCGGAATGCTTTGGTCTAAAACCAACTTGACCCTCTGCTCTTTTTCCTTCTTTCTCAGCCCAACTACTAATTCTGCGCTCAATCATGCTTCCAAAAAGTTTTCCAAGAAGCGGATTAATCATAAGAGTGCGGTAGTTTGATGGGTTATTTGTGTCCCCACTTTTGTATAATGGAATAACAACACTAGTTGTCCACCCTTTTGGAAAGCCCTCTTGGATAACCCTGTTGAAAATGCCCTTGATGCAAGGTGCAAGGACCTCAATACCCCATTTTAAGAATTTTGCTTGCAACCCATCAATATCTTGTGCTTTTCCCCTAGCCAACCTTTTTATGTCTTGATTGATATCTTTGATGGTGAAAAGTTCAGTGGTAGCCTTGATTGTAGGAGGTCTATGTTTATCTTGTTCCTGCTCATACAATAACTTTGTATATTCCAACCATTGAGAGCTTGTGATATTATTTTCCACTTGTTTTCTTTTTTGATGTAGCTCCTTTCAAAATTTCTTGGGGTTGTTCTTTCCAAGGGCAATAAGCTCCAGCCTTCTTGTACTCACATATTTTTCTTTTTTGTTTTGTATCATCTTTTCGTAATCTTTCTTGTTTTTTGTGGTCCTACCACCCTCACAAATATTTCTTTTTGTTATCTTGCATTCTTCATCGAACCATGGATTTGCTGGGAAAGTAGTTGTAATTACCCTCTTAGGCCTAGCCCTCTTACACTCATCCAAAACCTTGTGAACAATGGAGATCAGCATGCTCTTGTTTATAGTGTGATGCCCCATGTTAACTAATTTCCTTTCATACGACGTGAAAAGCCTTTTGAGGGCGGCCTTGAAGACTCCGTGATTGTCTTGGTTCATGATAATTAACTCGGAAAAAAAAGAAATAATTGATTTAGATGTTAAAGATTATTTGAAAAACTGTTTAGCATAGAGACGACAGTACAGTATTTCTTAAATCAGAAACTCATTGTTTCGAAGGCGGTCAAGACTTAAAAGTTTGATCGCAGTACGTAGATGATTGAATAGAAAAGGAAGAGAATTTTAATGGCAGGCAGACTTGCAACAGCTATAGCAACAAAATGGGCGAGAAGATGCAGACATTACCCAGTCCTCACAAGACGCTTGTATGGAAGCACCACCAGTAGCTCTGCCGACAATACCGCCTCTGATATGATTAATTATGCTCGTCAACATTCGCGCTCTCATAATGGTATGTTTCTTGTTTTACTGGATTTGCAACCTAGAGGAAGCTACATTTTTATTATGCATTTTTTTGAAATCTTTTGGGGTTTTTGTGGGTGTTTCTCTTGTTTGAAGCCCATGAAATTAATTCTTTTTAATGTTATTTTCCGACATCTCCCATCACAATTTGCGTAGCTCGTAAATTGTTCCATTGGAGTTTTTTTTTTGTCTCTAGTGAATTTGGGGGAGAAATGCTCGTTTAGTTAGTACACTGTTTTGTCCTGGACTTCAATTTGTTGCCCGTTGATTTATTAATCAGGTGAAGTAAATAATTAATGTTATATTAGCTAATGTTACAGAAGCTTGGTATAGTGACAGTAGAGCACGGGCAACGTATGATACCAGACAAGAACTATAACGTTTACCCACACAGCTGTCAGATGCTGAGAGACAGATACATGAAGCAAACCAACACCAATAATTTCTCTGTTGAAATGGAGCAAAACCCAATGGTTTAAACTGGTGTCCGCATAGATCAAATTATCCAAACAAATCGTTGTGGGCACGCTTGCTCAGCGAGGCCAATCTAACCAAAACTATGGCAGATAAGCCTACTATGTAGAACTTGCCGTAATTTTGTTGGGTCCAGGCCTGTTTTCTCCATGAGAAAAGATCCTGTCACTCGCAGAGTGAAGTGCCTGATGCTTTGGCAACTCGAACTTGCAGACCAATATTTTTCAGTTCTTTGAGGGTCACTTTATTTAAAATGTGACGATCTTAGTTTGATCACTGCTAAAACTGAAGATGAAACTGCTGAAACTAGACCGACAATGGTATGACCGAATTCTGAAAAAGGAAGTTTATAGAAATCTGAAACTACGGGAAATTTAAGATTACTAGAAACTAAATCTGAAAGTTCAGTAAAATAGAAATAGGCTAGATGCTAGAGGGTGAAAAGCCCAAAGCTGTGGCTTTTAAAATAATCACAATTCCTCCCCCGTACTACAAATGCTTAGAGGTGCTTGCTTTCTTTGTGAGTTCCCTTGCCTTATGACAATTAGTTACTTTCATGAGAGAAAGGTCATTATAGTATTGATTACTTGTAGAAAATGGGTAATGTGGAGACGACTTGAGTATGAATATACATCACATAGTTAAAGTAGTTGAGTATAATAATATTCTTTGTAGTAAAAAATCTGAGAAAAATAAACTACATAATATTACATTATGGAAACCCTATTTACTTACACAGTAGAGATATGTAAATGCTGGTAATAAATTTCAAATATATAACTACTAGAAAGTCAGAGGTACAATATTGTTAAAAATAGATGAATATTACATAAAAAAGATGGGAACTTTCGTAAGGAGGTGTGGATGTCAAACCCTACTAAATTGAGGACAGCGGTGTATCTGTTTCAACCAAACATAATTGTTAGACCTGTGCAAAAGAGCTTCTTTCCCAAAACGTATCCTTTTCTAACAACGACAGTCCTAAATTATAATTTTTCTCACACTAGATCCTTTCGTTGTCTGTACGTGTGATATTTAGTTTTCTTAAAGAAGTATGTAATGAACAAAAGCCTAAGTGGTCCTACAAGCCCGTGCCCCATCAACCAATAAATACAAAATTTAACAAACACATTTCTAGCGGATCCATACAAGTGTTTCCATTGGACCCACAAGGTAATAATGATCAGTGTTTAAGCACTGCAACAGCATCTCTTCCTTAAATTGCTTTGCCCCAAAGCAATTGTAGTGTTGGGTAGTATTACAGTATTTCTGATCCTGCCATGCAGCATCCTCTTATGGCATATCATTCCATGTGTGAGATATTCAAGTAGTATCTCACTCCTTAACTTCTTTTCTTTGTTGCTAAAATACATTCTCGAGTCAAAACATGTACTTCATCATCACAGGAAGCGAGGTGTTGAAGTTTGGCATTTGCTTTATGATTTTTTTCAAGTTGAGTAAGTTTTAAGGTTCATGATACACATGATATGCAGTGCGTTTATTAGACCATTCTGTACTTCCTATGTGCCTAATCTGCATAGGTATGAAGACACCATATTGTGGTACTGTCATCTGTGATGTACATACCATACTCTCCTCTGGAACCTGTGTGTCCTCTATGGAAGACATTATGAATTTAGTAATTTATGGCTGACAGCTGAAGAGTGTTTGCAATCTTTTCTAAATGTGCCATAATCTTGTAGATTCCATGGTATCGAGGCTCAAGTTTCTTTGTTCCCTCTCTTTTAAGAGACTTCTCAGTATAGGTCTATAACTTAAAGAAAATCTATCATTTACCTCAACTTTGATTTTAGTGTTGGTGAGATTTCATTCTATTGTAGACCATAAGTTCTCGTTTAGTTTCTTCAAAGGGATACATAACAGTTCGATCCATGATTGACTTGGATATTTACAGTGTGCAATTGTTCATTTCTGATTTAAATTACTTTTGTGTCAATTCAATGCAATATACTACAAAACCAACACACATAGAGCAGAAGATTGATGTTTGTTACAGCTATGGTCTACCACCTACTATCTTTCATTTAATTTGCAATGATTACATGCACAACAGTGTTCCACGGAGTTTCTTGATGGGGGGATGTGGGGACGGTGACCGGGCCGGGGGGGGTGGGGGTGTGTGTGCGGTAGAGGGGTGGTGCTGATATACATATAGGTACTTGAAAAAATAGTTATAAAAAGATGTATAAGAATTACAATGTTGAATTTACAAATGAAACTTTGGCAAATTGAAATTACAAATTAAAATTTAAAATACTTAAATACTATAATACTATTAATACTACTTAACAATTAAGTTATTAGCATTGAAGTTTGAACAATGAAAATGCCGAATTCAAATTTTATATTCAAGATTTCATAATGATGATTACAATAAGTACAATCATGTCAAAATAACAAAATGCAGTGAAGTGAGGCCTCTAATCATCCCCAAACTCCTCATCACTAGAATTGTTGGAAGTGGACACATGCTCAAGCTCCATCAAACTAATACCAACTGGCCCTGCTTGTGTAACTGTAGCATCCTCATCAATCTGTGCTGGCTCCTCTGGCTCTACATCCCATTGTGCCACTAGAATCTCTTTGTACACAAGTGTTTGATGAAACACAAAGCACTATGTACAACCACAAGCTTCTCTGCTCTCCTAGAGGTAAGTTTGTCCCTCTTAAGAGAGTGGATAAAGCTATAAGTAGACCAGTTTCTTTCAGTAGCTGAAGAATTAGAAATCTGAGATAGCAATCGAATGGCTAGAGTGGTAGTCAAAGAAATTGGTCCATGGCAATTCCACCACAAAATTGGGTCCTCCTGTGCCATAGTTCCCATATCCATCTTGGCCGCCTTAGAATAACCCCTAAGAGTGGCACATTTTGTCCACTTAGTACAAATGATGCCGACCTCTATAGGATCATACGTCTTTTGAATGGCCCTAAAGAACCTTGCCTTCACCTCAACTTCATGTAAGGGTGTAACTCTACCAGGCCTTTGCACGTACCACTTGGGGTTCAATGCATAGGCAACCATGTGCAAGGGAGTGTTGAGCTTCTCCCATCTCTTTTGAATGATTGGCTGAGTGTGCTCATTTTAGAATGCTAATTTGGGGCCCTTCTCTTGCATGACAACCTTCATTTGGCCTAGCATAGAATCAATGCACTAATACACCTCTCTAAGGCTAGGTGCATTGGCATCCCCATATCTAATGACTTGGAAAATGGGAGTAATGTTGGAGACTATGTATTTTGCATCAACCCAAAAAACATCACTCTTCACTACATCCTTCATCCTCTTCCCCTGCTCTGTCTTGGACTCAGGCCACCGATTCCATTCTGCTATCATAACCATTAGTTGCAATGCCTCTTGCAACTCAAGCATTCTCTTGAAGAGAATGAAATAGGATGCATAGCTAGTCTCAACAGGTTTCAAGAATTCCTTCTTAGAGAAGGTCCTGAAGAGTGCATGTGAAGTATGGTGGTTGTAGATAAACATTTGCACATCTCTAACATCATTGACCACTACTTTGATCCAATCAATCTTTCCCCATCTTTGAGTGCATTATTCATGGAATGCACACAAGGAGTCCACCAAATGTGTCTATAAGTTGTCTCAATCAGTTTCCTTGCAGCTTTGCACATGTGAGCTGCATCTGTCACTACTTGGACATCATTTTGTGGCCCAATCTCTTCAATAGCATCCTTGAGGATTTGAAACTGAAAATTGGCATCCTTGCGATGCCCTGAACGATCAACTACCTTAAGAAAATATGGGCTCTTTGAACATGTAACCATGATATTGATGAGTGGACATTGCCTAATGTTCGTCTAGTGTCCACCCATCCATGACAATACTGCTTCCATTTGCTACCCAACATTCCTTCATTTTCTCCATTAACACATTTATCTTGGAATAGATCTTATCCAAGATTGTGGTCCTCAATTTTGTCTCCCTTGGTGGCACATATGATGGTCTTGTTAGATGAATGGTCCTGTCTAGAGTGACATGTAGGAAGTCATGGTGCAAATTGTTTCATAGATAAACATTTGCACATCTCGTATCATTGACCACTACTTTGATCCAATCAGTCTTTCCCTATCTTTGAGTGCATTATTCATGGAATGCACACAAGGAGTCCACCAAATGTGTCTATAAGTTGTCTCAATCAGTTTCCTTGCAGCTTTGCACATGTGAGCTGCATCTGTCACTACTTGGACATCATTTTGTGGCCCAATCTCTTCAATAGCATCCTTGAGGATTTGAAACTGAAAATTGGCATCCTTGCGATGCCCTGAACGATCAACTACCTTAAGAAAATATGGGCTCTTTGAACATGTAACCATGATATTGATGAGTGGACATTGCCTAATGCTCGTCTAGTGTCCACCCATCCATGACAATACTGCTTCCATTTGCTACCCAACATTCCTTCTTTTTCTCCATTAACACATTTATCTTGGAATAGTTCTTATCCAAGATTGTGGTCCTCAATTTTGTCTCCCTTGGTGGCACATATGATGGTCTTGCCTTTGCTATCGTCGCCATCGCCTCCTTATAATAAGGAGATCGAGCCACATGGAATGGAATGCCATTGGAAAAGAAGAATTTGCCAATGGCATCATTTGCATCATCCTTCATTTGCGCATTGAATAATTCAGCTCTTGGGTTAGGAGCATCAGTTGTCAACTTGTGTTCCCCCCTAGCCTTTGTTGCATGGGTCCCTGAAGTAGAAGATGGCATACGTGTAAATTGCCTCTGCAAAGTAGAAGTAGAACTGTGTGGTTGGCCCTGATTACCCCTTGGCCTATGAGACAAAGAAACAAATATAGGTGCAACTGCAGGTGCATTGTCTTCACCACCAACACCCCATAGCCTACATATCTTAGCCCCGAATTTGAGGTTAGTTGGTGAGGCCAAAAAATCACATATTTCCACACCTTTTCCTTGGATATGAAGGAGGTGGGAATTAACTCTGGTAATGCTGCCTTGAAATTCAAGGTCACAAAAGTGGCACTTCCACAACCTTGTGGCCCCATATGTCGTAAGTTTGCTTTGTAATTTTGTTGCAAATTGTTTCAAGGGAGACTTAGGATCAAAGGGACCCTTAGCATAATTTGCCAGTATTGTGGAGGGGCAATTCATATTTGTAGTTGCACTGGCCATGGAACTTGAGGTTTGGGTCACACGGTCACCCCTCTTTGCTTCTACATTTTCATTAGCCTTAGGTGCATAATCAGATTCAATTTCACTGTGAGAGTGAACCTCAACCTTATCCTCACTCATGCCAAGAGAACTCATTATGACACTGCAATAAACAATATAAAATTTATAAGTTTATAATTCTAAAATTAAAATTAAAAATTCAAACTATGCATGCAGCTACGTAGCATATTGCAAAGGACTAAGACAAAAAAAATTTCTTTTTGTTTTTCTTACTCCAGATCACACGAAGTGCAGAAGCAAAGGATACACAAATAAAAATCTTTGTTCTTAATCTTTGTCAACTAAAGATTTCATTTTTGTTTCTCTTAAGGTCGCACGAAGTGCAAAAGCAGAGGATACACAAAAGTTTCATCCTAGTTTGACAAAAGTTTAAATCTTGATGACAATATGAACAATGAACATGGAACAATTAAAATTTAATATGCTATTTGCTAATACACTTGTAGCCATGTCTATGAAATTATGAACAAAATTAAAATATGAAACTAGTTAATAAAATAAAAAAACCAGTCATGGAATCCTACCTTGTGCTTGAAAAATCCTCCCAACTTGGTGTAGAATCCCTCTTCTTGCTCCTCCTCAACTTTCTTGCACTTGCAACACTTCACTCTCACTCTTTTGCTCCTCTTCAACCTTACTGTTGGAATGAATTTGTGAGTGATTGTGAGGATTTGAGGGTGTCTTATAGGGTTTTAGAGGGTTTGGTGGGGCCCCATTTGCCATTAGGGTTCAGCCTTGGGTGCCCAAACCAAAAAAAAATTATACTTTATTTTTATTTTTTTACTTTTCCTCCTTGCTGGCCGTGGGAGATGCCTGGGCATCCCCGTCATCCTAGCGGCATCTTGGGCATCTTGACAGAGGTGGTGGAAAGGTGGGGGGACGTTTCCCCCACCTTGTCTCGGAAACATGGGGATTTTGGGGGGGAGGCGCGGGGGCGGCGGCAGGGGCATGTCCCCATGATACATTGGTGCACAAATACATACCTACAATGATATAAGTTAGATTTCACACCCCTTTTATGCTACTACCAATATGTGACTCTTGTAATCCACAAAATCAATGGTGTAACAAAGAAATTTGCTCATTCAAGTTGTATATTCCTGAATTCTACATCTATTTGCTGTTGTAATCAAGAACTATGATTGCTATCAATTAAAAATTAAATTTATATGCTTTCGTAAGTGCTGGAATTTGTCAAGTAGTTGTATGGAATGAAACTTTGCATGTAAAAGAATAAAGCAAGCATGGAAGAGAGAATCAATAGAATAATCTACCTTAAAAAAACCCAATGTGGGAAGAAATTTGGAAGAGTTGGGTTGTGTCTCTTCCTCTCCATTATCATCATGCAATATTTTCAAATCATTTGGTCAAATTGAGCCTTCATGAAAATTGTAAACTTTCACGACACTTCTACAATGCTTTACAAGCTTGCCTCACTAAGAAAACTTGCTCAAACAACATGCTGTACTAATGCATCTAACTGTTAAATCATTCTTCATCTCTTGATTGCCAATACATGATCCCATAGGGTTGAACTGTGCAGAGACTCCAAATGCCTCAACTTTTGTTCTTGGTGATTGATTGTCATTTTTGTCTTTTATAGGAAAATTGGCACATGAAAAATACATACAAAAAATGAGGCATATTCAGCATGTGAGGAATTGATGCAGAGGTAGGGAAGGATTCAATGGTTTTAGCATCTCAAAACAAAGCTTGTAGTTTCCATGACCAAAGTCACTCTTAGGTGCATACTAGACCACAACTCCATAAGAGGCACAAAACAAAACAACCACCCTGACTAACACCAGGAGGACCCTACACAGGGTAGATACACCAAGTACAATGTAACAAAGCTATACTTTGATTTGGAAACTTCAAACTTTAATGTTTTCCTTCCTAGACACCCCTAGGCCTAGTAGCCCTCCAAACTGGCCTTTTCTACCCTAACTTGTGGAGCAGACCTTGAAATCAAAACCTAAAGGCAGATTTGAGTACCCATTTGGCTCTTCTACAACATATCAAAAATTTGGTTAGGGTTGTTTTGGAACACAAGGCCCTAATTTTGACTGTCCCACTTTGGAATAGGCCTCAAAGGGCAAAATTAAGCATGTTGCAACTAGGGCTTTCACACAAACAGGGTTCCAGAGATTTTCAAGCCACTCCCTGACTTAGATAGGGTCTTCACACATTCATTAACATGTTCCAATAGCCACCAATCCATTTCCAACTCTTCTAACAACTTTTTGATGCTCCTTTCATGGTCTCTTTGGTCTAATGCATGAAGATTTCAGACCTTCAATCTAACCCAACACGTGCAAACCTTCTCCTCTGCTCCTACAACTTTAGGACAATAAAACCTACCCTATTCCAAGCCATTCCACTAAGTTTTAGCATTTTTCACCTATGGAATGGAGAGGAAATCATTATTTTTACTCAGGGCACACCCAGCCTAGGGTTTCAAACAGTTTTTGGTAAAAATGCTCCTATTTGCTCCAAACTTAATGAAATTAAGTGCTTCAAAAGGAAGGATTTAGAGGACACACAACATCACAATCTTTAACAGGTTTCAAGCCATAAGAAGGCCGTACACGTTCGTACTATTCACCAGATCAGACAAGAAACGTTTAGAAAATGCAGAAAATCGAGGTTTCAATTGCTTATTCTTCAACAAAACTTCAACAACCAACATTTGGTTGATGCCACAAGGTTTGAGAGGCATGACCATTCAACTTCCAACTGTTTATAACCAACATTCAAGTTTTAAAACTCAACAAACACCATATTACCTGCCGAGACCAAAAAATGCAAAGTTGTTTTACAACATTTGCAACTTTTGCAATATTTACAAACTTTGAACACTTTTACTCCTAGGACCCTACCAAGACTCATACCAACACAAAATGGTCTAAGTAGATCTTATTACATGCAAATGACTCAACCAACACAAAATATCAACTTTTGGCCCCTCTTGGGGCATGAAAACCTATGTGCCCCTGCACCATACTCCCGGGGAAGAAAAGATTCAAGCTCCACTTGAATGGAGGGTAGGAACATGAGAACCATGCTTGAAATCTCTTGCCTGATGTCTTTAAGTCTTTTCACATTGTCTTCTTTGGAACAGTTCCATGCTTGCTTCATCTTCACTTTAGGTTTCTTGAACACTTGGCAAAAGTAGTTGAACTTGTCAATAGAAACCTGTTCCCCATTTGCACCTCTTCCTTGTAACTGATCCCTTTTTTCTTGATGGATGTCATGCACTCCAATAGTAACTAGTTCCCCTGCAATGGCTTGTTTCATTTTCACCTTAGGTTTCTTGTCTCTCAAGTTTGCAATCTCATCAAGAGCACTTTGTCTTCTCTCTTTGTCTCTAACCATCATGTCAACAAGTACGGATTCGTGATTAGTGTTACTGCCCTCTTCTGGAAGAAGTAAATCATAACTAACCTTGGTACCTTCAGCATTACAGTCACTGACATCTGCAACTCTCTTTTGCTGCTCCACTTGTAGTGGCTGCTTGTCTAACTGTGCATTTTCCAACTGCAACTCAGTTTGATCATTATGCTGCTCCATACTTCCTTTTCCCCTCAAATGTTGCTTGCTTAACTCTGCAATCTCGTTCAAAACAATCCTCTTGACTTTAGCATCAAAATTCCCTTCATTTGCAATCTTCCAAACAAGTACATCATTTGTGTTGACACCACCCCTTTCCTGAGACACATTCCATTGTTTATTTTGTTTGTCATAGGCTGCTGTATAGGACAGACCAGCCCCTAGAACAAAAACTATAGGGTGACTAACATCTCTCCTTGAAAGCAAAGAGTCAGAAAGTTCATTCACCACTATGTCTACATGATCCTTCAATGCATCTTGAACTTTCCAAGGCAACTCTTCAATGCTTGTTGATGTCAGAACAGTCCTAGGTTTGCTCACCATTGTATGGCCTACCTCTTCCTCTTTTATTGGCTTTAAAAACTCCTTTGTACCCATTGTCATCACTCTAGACTCCACTTGTGGGTTTTGGCTTTCATCCTTCAATGGTGTAAGGGTGCAGGAAACTCCATTTTTTTCTATAACATATGTGTTTTTTCTGCCATCATATTTGGCACTCCTATCATACTGCCACGGCCTTCCCAAAAGCAAATGACACACATCCATTGGTATTATATCACACAAAACCCTATCCTTGTATCCCTCTATATGAAAATCAACCCAACTTTGTTCATTTACAACTACTTGCTGACCTTTGTTAAGCCAAGAAATAGTATAAGGAGTAGTATGAGGGATTCTTTTCAACTTAAGCTTTTCTACCATCTCTACAGAGACCAAATTATCAGTGCTACTTGAATCAATCACTACTTTGCAACACTTACCCAAACACTTACATGTGGTTTTGAAGAGAGACTTCCTTTGTGGATGTTCTTTCTCCATTGGTACTTTGATTAGAGTTCTTCTCACCATGAAAGACTCACCAACTTCTGGACCAGCATGTTGTGATGGAGAGTTTACACTCTCATTGTCCTCTTCTTGTACAAACTGATTTCTTCTTTCTCCTCCAAATGAAGTAGTGGACTGATTTTTAGTGCATTGCCATGCTTGATGGCCTGCAAATTTGTTGCATGCATAACATTTCCCTGTAAATCCATTTGATCCTCCTCTTTGGCTTCCAAATCTGCCCCTTGAATCTGATCTACCTCCTCTAAATCCACTTCTTGAATCTGCAGCTTGTTCCTGAACTCTCATATGACTGTCCTGAATCACTCTACATCTGCAATAGTACTTTTGGACTTCACTTGCGCTTCCACTATCAACAGGTTCCATCACAAGCTGCCTCACGTTCGGCGATCTGCTTGTGTCCCCAAAACCTCTGTCCACTCAGGTCCTGGTGCAAATTGCCTCTCTCTTGGCGCTCTATCCGCACGCTCAGAACCGCCTGCTTTGATACCAATTTGATGCAGAGGTACAAAAGGATTCAATGGTTTTAACATCTCAAAACAAAGCTTGTAGTTTCCACGATCAAAGTCACTCTTAGGTGCATACTAGACCACAACTCCATAAGAGGCACAAAGCAAAATAACCACCCTAACTAACACCAGGAGGACCCTACACAGGGTAGATACACCAAGTACAATGTAACAAAGCTATACACTAATTTGGAAACTTCAAACTTTAATGTTTTCCTTCCTAGACACCCCTATGCCTAGTAGCCCTCCAAACCGACCTTTTCTACCCTAACTTGTGGAGCAAACCTTGAAATCAAAACTTGAAGGCAGATTTGAATACCCATTTGGCTCTTCTACAACATATCAAAAATTGGGCTATGGTTGTTTTGGAACACAAGGCCCTAATTTTGACTGTCCCACTTTGGAATAGGCCTTAAAGGGCAAAATTAAGCTTGTTGCAACTAGGGCTTTCACACAAACAGGGTTCCAGAGATTTTCAAGCCACTCCTTGACTTAGATAGGGTCCTCACACATTCATTAACATGTTCCAATAGCCACCAATCCATTTCCAACTCTTCTAACAACTTTTTGATGCTCCTTTCATGGTCTCTTTGGTCTAATGCATGAAGATTTCAGACCTTCAATCTAGCCCAGCACATGCAAACCTTCTCCTTTGCTCCTGCAACTTTAGGACAATAAAACCTACCCTATTCCTAGCCAGTCCACCAAGTTTTAGCATTTTTCACCGGTGGAATGGAGAGGAAACCATTATTTTCACTCAGGTCACACTCAACCTAAGGTTTCAAACGGTTTTTGGTAAAAATGCTCCTATTTGCTCCAAACTTAATGAAATTAAGTGCTTCAAAAGGCAGGATTTAGAGGACACAATCTCCAACAAGTTTTAGGCCATAAGAAGGCCGTACACGTCCGTACTATTCACCAGATCAGACAAGAAACATTCAGAAAATGCAGAAAACTGAGGTTTCAATTGCTTATTCTTCAACAAAACTTCAACAACCAACATTTGGTTGATGCCACAAGGTTTAAGAGGCATGATCATTCAACTTCCAACCGTTTATAACCAACATTCAAGTTTTAAAACTCAACAAACACCATATTACCCGCCAAGACCAAAAAATGCAAAGTTGCTTTACAACATTTGCAACTTTTGCAATATTTACAAACTTTGAACACTTTTACTCCTAGGACCCTACTGAGACTCATACCGACACAAAATGGTCTAAGTAGATCTTATTACATGCAAATGACTCAACTGACACAAAATATCAACTTTTGACCCCTCTTGGGGCATGAAAACCTATGGTGCCCCTGCACCAGGAATACATACAAAAATTGTTGCATTTAACATATGCTAAATTCGTACATATTGTTTTTCTTTGTTGTGGGATTATTGACATTTGGTTCATCCTTAGGCTTTTTCTATACTTGTTCTGCCTCTGATTAACTTTACATTTTGTGTTTTCCTTATCCTATATAATTTAGTGAGTGAAAACATGTCTTATACAATTTCGTTAGTAATACGAAGTTCAAACTATGAAGTAAAATTCATTGACTCAATCAACTGAATTATGATATATTTTCATGACCAACTTCAAATCTCCATTGGCATATGTGTGTCTTCAATTGATCAATTGATCAACAAGGGAGGATCCTATCTTTTCAATGCCTTAAATGATGACATCCCAATAGATGTATTATAGATTACATTATATCAATTCTCCACCAATGCAATCATTTTGGCCAAGAAGCTTGACAATTTGAAACATAATTTCTCAAATATTCTTCTACACTTTTGTAGACAATGTTATTTTACCCATTTGTTTGAGGGTGATACCTTGTGCTTGGGGTTAAGGTAGCTCCAACACATTCACACAACTCCTTTGAAATACAACTCATTAATTTGGATCTTGGTCATTAATGATGTGTTGGGAAAGTTGCACCGAATACATATACTCTAACAGTAATTCAGTCACTTGTGAAGCTATCAATGCCTTTTCTTTCATCACCATTAATGGTCAGCAATCCATTCTTTTGGGCTCTTTTGGTCTATCCTCTAGGGATGCCCTTTAGCCCTTGCACTTTATGTGCTTGTTGTTGAAGGCTTTGGCTACCTTTTGACCTATGTGGTCTTGTAGAAGTTAGTCAAGGGCATTGCCTTGCCCGGTTCATCTAACCAAGTTGTTAATGGCCACTTTGTAGATGACTCTTTCCTCACTTTTATTGAGGAAAAGGATAATGTCAAATAGGACTTCCTTTGCTTTGACATTTTTACAAAGCTTTAGGTTCAAGTATTCAGTGCTAGAAGACACAATGCTATGGACAATCTTTCCTTTCTAAACTGGGTTGGTTAAATTCTTTTGGCTTGAAATGGATTGAATATGGGAGGTTTTCAAATTTCCTGGCAATCCCTTTGCCTTTTAGGCCTCTCCCACTACCTTATGGAAAGCTATGTGTTGGCATCCCCAAATTTTGTGTTGTTTTGACCTTGTCGTCTACTTTCTACTTTCCATCACCCATTATTGATAATCGATCTGAGATATCTAATTTGGGACGTGCTTTACCAAATTTCTAGGCATAATTGGGTAGAGCATGAAAAATTAGGCTTAGTTAACTTTTACAGTTTTGTGAAATTCGCTAAGGGGTGAAAATTTTGCCTTTGCGAGTTTTCTCCTTCAAATTGACCCAAGTGCAATTTAGATGCCTTTTTTCTACAAAGTGTCAGTTCAGTTGGAAATCCCTACAAAAGGAAGTAAAAATGTAAAAATTTGGCTAAGTATAGTCTTGTGGTATCTCAATGCCTAATTGAATTGCACTTTTCAATGTTTATCTAGTTCACATTGATTTTTTTGCTTTGTGGGAAAAATGTGCTCATCTGATTTTGTGGGCATTCCCATGTGAACCGTTTTATTTCTTGTTTCCAATAAACTTTCTAGATTTCCACTTGTCGATAGTTTTTCCACATCTGCAGTTGATTCCAAAATTGTCTAGGTCATGCTTTTGCGGGTTGATGGAGGCCAACTTCTTGTGTATTTGTTTATTGGCTAATCGTCCCATGGTGCAGTTCGGTTGCTTCTTTCCGTTAACCCTTTGTTCTTTGTAGAGATCCCTTTTCCATCTGAACTTCATCATTCAAATGATTTCATCTAGTTCAGTTGGATCCTCCTGCATATCCACTTCCACTCCATTTCTCCGCATTCGCACCTAGTGACATTATCTTCCTTTTGCGGACTTTTCCCATTCATCTAAACTTCTACTTTCAAAGTTCTTCATCCGGTTCATATACTTTTGTTCGCAAGCTTGTTCCATCCCATTTTCTCGTATTTGTACCTTGATGACGTTATGTTGACATCATCCCACCTTGTTGACATCATTGACGGGACTTTCCATCCAGATTGGATTTTTTTTTTTTTTGTGTATTGTGAAGTTGGAAGTTCCGTTGCACTTCCCTGCCAAATCGATTGGAGTCCAACTCCCAACAAGGGTCAAGGCCAAGACATAATGAAGAAAAGGTAGTAGGGTGCTGACTTCTCGTGTGGCCTGATGGAAGCCAATATCTTGCATATGGTGTTTTGCTGGGACTAGAAGGTCTATAGGACCTTGTGGGAATAGCGATGGCATTTGGATATATCCATTAAGGGCCCAAACTTCTGCCATAGCCGTATCAGGCTAGTTTTTCTGCCCAATATTGATAGGGTCTCCCACATGGGTCCGATTCTCATGTTGCATCTTGATCCCGATCAAAGTCCCACATCTTGTAGAGGGTTGGATTTTTACAAGAGGTAAAATGAAAAGATTGGTTCTCAGCTACTACCATTAGTGATACAACCACTAATTTAGTTACTTGTTCTTGATCCGTGGTGCCTTGTAAGAGATTTTAAATGCTATTTGGTGAGAATTCAAAGAAAAGTGATGCCCACGTCTCATTTATTATCTGCAAAAACTTACCTCCAAGACGCAACTTTAGTGGATTTCGTGGGCGATTTCTCTTGTTTCTTACACTCAAACCCATGAATCATCAATGCAAATGTATGGTGTAGTGTCATGTCCCTTCTTGACATCTCTCGAGCCCGGGATTAGCCTATCACTACGACCCTCGTAGGGCGATGGATAGAGGGTCACGTTGGAGCTTGGCTCAGCTTCAGTTGGCAGAGTTTGATCAGTTGGCTTTCGTTCGGGCTCTTTCGGACACTTGCTTGCAGAAGCGTTGCTATTTTTAGCAGTATGGATTGTTGGTGTTCAGAATCACTTCAGTGTTCGTCAGCTTCAGACGGATCAGGCATCGGTTGAGTAATGAGAGAGAAATTAATATTTAATTGAATTTATTAAATATTAATTGTTTGGAGATTATAATATAAAGTTATAATATTTAATTATAACTTAAGTGATTTTGTTAAAGGGGTCGCCCATCATCAGAAAGGGGCCAAATTGGCGATTATATTTAATTGTAAAAATTGCATCTGAGACTATGGAAATATTAAAAGAAATAAGAAGTCGAATTTTTAATAATCCCTATTATTGTGGAATTCGCACTTCTCAAGGTTATTATGCATTTGCATTGGAAATCGAGCCATTATGTGATTATTGATTTTGGAAATTGATCAAGTTTGGTCTGAGCAAGAAGCTTTAGGGTTTCAGTCTTGAATTCCTTGGGGAACGAGCCATCTCCATTGGAAGCAATTCAGAGGGTGTGAAATAACACCTGATTTATTGCCAGCACAGAGGTTTCTTCATCCAGAGGAAATCATTGAACTTCACAGATTATTCTATGTTCAGAGGTTTTTGCTGAGGGTTTCATCCAGCAGACATTTATTCATCAAGGCGCCTACTTCATTGATAACAAGGGATTCATCAGAGAGCCGTACACTTTAATTATTGCTGTTACCAGGCCGTACCACTGCTGTACTTGGCCGTACCATCACTAAAAGGCGTGTTCTTGAGTTTTGCTAAAACGCCTACCTTTCTGGGCAGCAGTCTTCATCAGAGTGGGCGCTAGGGTTCCAGGAAGCACTGGAGATTGCCAGACAGGAGGAAAGGAACAAGAGTGTTGCTGCCGTACCAGATCTGATCCTTTTACCAGCTAGCCGCAATTGTCAGGTTCTTTCATTAAAATATTGTTATTTCCTTGTGCATGCTACCAGATATTTATTGTAATACTTTCCGAGGTTCAATAAATGAAACGCCATTCTTAGATACTGTATTTTCCATCCATAAAGGCAGTATAGTAATTTTTATTGAATTTATTATCAATTCTTGCAAAAATCGCAATTTTCATTTATTGCACAAAAACCCCAAAAACAATCAAAAAACGCAAAACACAAAAAAATCAGTCAGATTCAGGAAACGGGGAAACAAGGGTTTATACAGTGGTATCAGAGCTAAATCCTGCCATCCTAAGGGTTTAGCAGTCTTATGCAGCCAGAACAGTTTGGCTCTCACAGGTATTACACACGCAGACGTGCTCTGATTGACAGACAACAGAGTTTGAGCAGGCAGCCAAGAAACATGGCTGACAGGAATGACAGGGCTGACAGAACAGATATACCTAGGACAGAGATCCCACCTAATAACAGAGATCAGGATGATGCAGAGGTTTTGCTTGCACTCAGAGATCTTCGTGCAGGTCAACGGCGGTCCGATGATGTATTACAGCAGTTGGCAGTTGCACTTCAGAGACTGGGTACTCCGAGGAGACCGTCACCACATCGTGACAATGAGAGGAGTGAAGCAGGGTCTCGCAGGGCACCTAGGACAGCCTCACGGATAGCAGACAGGCCTACCAGGCCTACATTTGTGAGACAGGAGGCCGAGGAGGTCTTGGCAGGTGAGGAGCATGATGAGTTGTTCGCGGATACGCTTATGGCAGCGAACGAGGAGTGGGAGTTGGTACCACCGGAGGTCAGAGAACGGATCACTTTCAACCGTTTTATTACTTAGAGGAGAGAGCACCATAGAGGTCGACAGGATTGGAGACCTAGACAGCAGAATAATGACCTAAAACATGCAACAAACAGACTCAACCTAGCTATGTTCGATGGTAGTGGCAAGGTGACAGCCTAGGCATGGATTAGCAAGTTAGACACCTTCCTCACATTACGTCCGATGGCTGAGAGAGATGCCATTCGATATGCGACACTGCATCTTGAGGGAGTAGCGTACGACTGGTGGCACCACGGGATGGTGACGTTACAGCATGATAGGATCACCTCATACCAGGAGTTCGTAGACAGATTGGTTGAGCGGTTTGATAGGAAGGATCCAGAATCCTACTTCAGAGACTTAGCTCAGTTGAGGCAGAGTGGCAGTTTGGAATCCTACATTGGTGACTTTCAGAAGTTATCAGTCATGGTTCCGAACATTTCTGAGAGGAGATTGGTAGTACTCTTTATGGAGGGTTTGACAGAGCCATTGAGAGGCTGGATCAAAGCCTTTGATCCTCCTTCATTACAGGAGGCAATGAAGAAAGCACGAAGCATGGAGTTAGCAGCACCGTCTAGTAGATTTAACTCCAGAGGTAATTCTTCATTCAGGGATAATAAGGGCTTTAACAAAAACAGGGACAAATCTGATTTTAACAAAGAAAAATCAGACTTTAGGAACGATTCAAAAGGTAAATCAGCAGCTCCACCTTTGGATCGAGAGGCCCTTAATGACCTACGCAGGAAGAAGCTTTGCTTCTACTGCAAAGGACCCTATGACGCCAATCACGATTGTCCTCTAAGACCTAAGGGCAAGGCAAATCGTGTGATGTGGGCGTACTACGAGGACTCAGAATCAGAAAAGTCCGAACAGCAGGAGAGTTCCGAGGATTCAGAGTCAGAGGCTCCAGAGCCTAGAGCTGAGACAGAGCTTATTTCAGGAGGCACGCTTATCTAGCATACAGCAGGAGGGCTCTTTGGGATTCGTGGTGTGTTGGCAGGACAGAGGGTCATTACCCTACTTGATACAGGAGCCACACATAATTTCATAGATGCCGGATTCGTTGAGAAACACGGACTCATTACTGAGGAGTTCGAGGGCATTAGAGTCAAGGTGGCAGATGGATACACTTTGAGGTGTGAACGCATGATAAAGGATCTCCCTTTACGCCTGAACAATTATGAGTTCAAGGCTGATTACTATGTGGTTAACATGGGAGACATTGATTTGGTCTTGGGAATGAAGTGGCTTCATTCATTGGAGGAAGTCACTCTTCGTCTCAAGGACATGGAGATCCGTTTTGATGTCGACGGGAAGACTCACATACTTAAAGCAATTCGGGACAGCGACCTCAAAACAATTTCTTTTCGTCGGATGGAGAGGCTCATGTGTCACGACATGGTAGAGTGGGCTGCCGAGTGCACTTTGGCACCTATACAGGAGGGACAGCAAAAGACAGAATATCATCCGGACATTCAGCAGTTGAGAGTCAAGCATGATAAGGTGTTCAGTGATATTCCGCCAGGTAGACCTCCAGACAGAGGCATAGAGCACATTATTGAGCTCGAGGAGGGCGCTAAGCCCGTTATGATAACTCCTTACAGGCATCCTAAAAGATTAAAGGATGAAATAGAGAAGACAATAAAGGAGTTACTGGCTATGGGTCACATTCGACCTAGCAAGTCACCATTCGCTTCTTCGGTTGTCTTGGTTAAGAAGAAGGATGGAACATTACGCATGTGCATTGACTACAGGGTCCTGAATAAGAGGACAATCAAAAACAGGTATCTGATACCCAGGATTGACTAGCTTATTGATGAGCTCCATGGTGCTTGTTATTTTACCAAAATTGATTTACGGTCGGGGTATCATCAGATCAGAGTCCGTGAGCAGGACATAGAGAAGACTGCCTTCCGATGTCATTGTGGGCACTTCGAGTTCATAGTGATGCCATTTGGGCTCACTAATGCGCTAGCCACTTTTCAGTCTACGATGAACAGGGTTTTCCATTCATTGTTGAGGAGGTTTGTGTTGGTCTTTTTCGATGACATCCTTATATACAGCAGGACTTGGCAGGAGCATCTGGCTCACTTAGAGACCGTGTTGAGTATTTTGGAGAGGGAGTCCTTGTACGCCAAGGAATCCAAATGTGATTTGGGAATGACCGAATTGTTATATTTAGGTCATATCATCAGTGCAGGAGGAGTGCGGATGGATCCTGAAAAGATCCGCGCCATTGTGGACTGGCCTACACCGGCAAACCTGACACAGTTGAGAGGGTTTCTCGGTTTATGTGGGTTCTACCGCAGATTCGTGAATGGTTATTCACGACATGCAGCCCCGATGACAGATTTATTGAAGAAGGGGGCATTTGTTTGGACTTCTGAGGCACAGGAGTGTTTTATGAAGTTCAAGGAGTTGATGACCACATGCCCTGTTTTGGCACTACCTGACTTTACGAAGCCGTTCGAGCTTCAATGCGATGCATCAGGTGAGGGCATTGGTGCGGTGCTTATGCAGGACAAGCACCCGATTGTGTATGAGAGCCGCAAGCTCAGAGGACCAGAGAGACTGTATAGCATATATGATAAGGAGATGCTCGCGATTATGCATGCCTTAGCAAAATTTCGACAATATCTTGTTGGCAGCAAATTTTGCATTAAAACTGATCATAACAGTTTGAGACACTTCTTGGGGCAGCGAGATCTCAATGATAGACAGCAGAAGTGGGTCAGTAAGTTGCAGGCTTATGACTTTGATATCTCGTATATCAAAGGTACACAGAATGTAGTGGCTGATGCACTTTCACGTAGACCATATTTGAGCGCTATGGTTCACATTTCAGAGGACTGGAGGCATATGATAGTGGCAGAGTATGCCAAGGACACTTGGGCCTCCAGCATTGTTGAGGGATCGACAGTTGATACCAGGTATACACTTGTGAATGACTTGATCATTTACAAGAACAGGATATATTTGATCCCTAGTTCAAAGGTGAAGAACATAATCATGCGAGCCTTTCATGATGTTGCGACTGCAGGACATCCCGGGTACTTCAAGACCTACAGACAGATTCGGGAGAGATTCACCTGGAGAGGACTCAAGGCAGATGTTCTTCAATACGTGCGTGAGTGCCCTGTTTGTCAGCAGAACAAGCAGGAGAACACGTACCCGGCAGGTTTATTGCAGCCACTTCCGATTCCTGACAGGAAGTGGGAGTGCTTGTCGATGGACTTCATTCACGGGCTTTACCTAAACCCAAGGCGTGATTGCATATATGTAGTTGTGGATGACACGAAATATGCCCACTTCTTTCCGATCACCACGACTTACACAGCTACACAGGTAGCAGAGGTATTCTTTCGTGAGGTGTTCAGACTACATGGATTGCCTCGGAGCATTGTCAGCGACAGGGATAGTCGGTTCCTGAGTCACTTCTGGCAGGAGGTGTTCAGACTTTGTGGGACCGAGCTCACTCCGAGCACTAGTTACCACCTGCAGACTGATGGGCAAACGGAGATTGTAAATAAGTGGGTGGAAGGATACCTCAGAAACTATATTGCAGGGCAGCAGAAGGCGTGGGTCAAATGGATACATTTGTGTGAGTATTGTTACAACTCGACATTCCATATGACCATTCAGATGTCACCGCTGCGTGGCGGGTCCATGCGGGTGCTTATGAGGCGCCAGGTTTACGGATTTGCTGCGAAGCGTGATGAAGTGCAGTCACGGGAGGTTGGTTAGCCCAGGAGAGTGTTCGAAGGATACCGCAGGGGCTCTCAAGGAAAACATCGCCAAGGCACAAGATCAGCATAAACAGTATGCGGATCAGAAGAGGACGGAGAGACATTTCGAGGTTGGTGACATGGTTTACCTCATGTTGCAGCCCTACCGTCAGTCCACTCTTAGGAAGAGTGGGTCAGAGAAGCTTAAGCCACGTTATTACGGTCCTTTCAGGATTCTGAGGCGAGTTGGAGAGGTGGCGTATGAGCTTGAGCTTCCAGCGGAGAGCAGGGTACACGATGTATTTCATGTATCACGCCTCAAGAAGGCGTTGGGACATCGTGTGGTACCATCTGCAGTTCTACCCCCCTTAGATGATGAGGGAAAGTTGATCTTAGTACCTGAGTCCATCCTGGAGTACAGGGAGAGACAGTTGCGTCGGAGGACTATCGGGGAATATTTGGTGAAATGGAGAGATTTACCAACGGAGGATGCTACATGGGAGAGCGAGGAGATTTTGCAGCATCCGGAGTTGAGATTGCTTGAGGACAAGCAATTTCAGGAGGGGCGGACTATCATGTCCCCTTCTCGGTGGCTCTCTCGAACCCGCGAGGATTAGCCTATCATACGACCCTCGTAGGCTGATAGACTGGATAGAGGGTCACGTTGGAGCTTGGCTCAGCTTCAGTTGGCAGAGTTTGATCAGTTGGCTTTCGTTCGGGCTCTTTCGGACACTTCTTGCAGAAGTTGCTATTTTTAGCAGTTCTTGGCAATCAGCGTGGGACCCCTGCTATTTTTAGCAGTATGGATTGTTGGTGTTCAGAATCACTTCAGTGTTCGTCAGCTTCAGACGGATCAGGCATCGGTTGAGTAATGAGAGAGAAATTAATATTTAATTGAATTTATTAAATATTAATTGTTTGGAGATTATAATATAAAGTTATAATATTCAATTATAACTTAAGTGATTTTGTTAAAGGGGTCGCCCATCATCAGAAAGGGGCCAAATTGGCGATTATATTTAATTGTAAAAATTGCATCTGAGACTATGGAAATATTAAAAGAAATAAGAAGTCGAATTTTTAATAATCCCTATTATTGTGGAATTCGCACTTCTCAAGGTTATTATGCATTTGCATTGGAAATCGAGCCATTATGTGATTATTGATTTTGGAAATTGATCAAGTTTGGTCTGAGCAAGAAGCTTTAGGGTTTCAGTCTTGAATTCCTTGGGGAACGAGCCATCTCCATTGGAAGCAATTCAGAGGGTGTGAAATAACACCTGATTTATTGCCAGCACAGAGGTTTCTTCATCCAGAGGAAATCATTGAACTTCACAGATTATTCTATGTTCAGAGGTTTTTGCTGAGGGTTTCATCCAGCAGACATTTATTCATCAAGGCGCCTACTTCATTGATAACAAGGGATTCATCAGAGAGCCGTACACTTTAATTATTGCTGTTACCAGGCCATACCACTGCTATACTTGGCCGTACCATCACTAAAAGGCGTGTTCTTGAGTTTTGCTAAAACGCCTACCTTTCTGGGCAGCAGTCTTCATCAGAGTGGGCGCTAGGGTTCCAGGAAGCACTGGAGATTGCCAGACAGGAGGAAAGGAACAAGAGTGTTGCTGCCGTACCAGATCTGATCCTTTTACCAGCTAGCCGCAATTGTCAGGTTCTTTCATTAAAATATTGTTATTTCCTTGTGCATGCTACCAGATATTTATTGTAATACTTTCCGAGGTTCAATAAATGAAACGCCATTCTTAGATACTGTATTTTCCATCCATAAAGGCAGTATAGTAATTTTTATTGAATTTATTATCAATTCTTGCAAAAATCGCAATTTTCATTTATTGCACAAAAACCCCCAAAAACAATCAAAAAACGCAAAACACAAAAATCATTCAGTTCGAGCAGTAAAGAGGTTTCTACGTGAAGTTAGAAGAATGTTCTTTCACATTTCTTGTCAATTAGATCGGATATGCAATGGACACTTGGTTGTTGTGCGTTGGTGGGGGTTATGGCTAGGGTTTACCATGTGGCATGAGCTTCTGACATTCTGTAGACCTTCTTGCTGTGGGTATATCTGCCTTGGCGACCATTTTTTGAGGGAGATGATAACATTTTTGGAATTTGGAGTGTAGTAGAGTGTGTTGCAATGGATTTGCCGTTGTACCAAAAGATCGACCTGTTAATGCTCGATACAAATGCTAGATTTATACAAGATCCATGGGAGGCAGTTAAGCCATGTCACGAATCGACGACGAGCTGGACAAGCACCAACCTATCCAAGGGGACGAAGGCACCAACCTTCCAACAATCCCCCCAATGCGACTACGCAATTCGAACCCGTGACCTCGCTCTAATACCATTTGTTGCAATGGATTTGCCGTCGCACCAAAAGATCGATCTGTTAACACTCGATACAAATGCCAGATTTATACAAGATCCATGGGAGGCGGTTAAGCCATGTCACGAATCCGTAGCGGGTTGGATAGGCACCAACCTATCCAAGGGGATGAAGGCACCAACCTTCCAACAGAGAGAACTTACACAATAGAACTTGAGGGTTCATAGTTTCTAGTTCTGGGTATGGATATTTTTGCATTGTAATGATCTGGGTTTATTCCAAATTTGGAATAACACTTGTAACTATCATAGATCAAGTGATTAAAGGCAAATTCGACCTTGATTGAGTGTCTCCATGTGCATGGTGTCCATTTCTTGATGTGTTTTTGATTAGTTAGCCAGCTAGACGACAATAAAATTCTTGTAAAGCTTTTGCAAGATATCTTCTCAGAACAATAATGGAAGTGTATGGGTGTGTTCATGGATTACTAAGTAGACCCATTTAATATTCTGCAACTATCTGTGGTTTTTCTGAATGTGTGTAGAGCCCAGCTTGGTTGTGCTTTTTGGAAAACCTAGTCTTTTGTAGTGTGTTGGTTAATGCATCACCTTGGTTTTAGTTGTTACATGTTTTTGTATGAACACAAAGACTCTATTGCTCAACTAGATTAAGGCACTGATTTTCTCGTATTTTTACCTTGATGACATCATGTTGACATCATCCCACCTTGTTGACATCATTGACAAGACTTTTCTTACAGATTGGATTTTTTTTTTTGTGTATTGTGAAATTGGAAGTTCGGTTGCACTTCTCTGCCAAATTGATTGGAGTCCAACTCCCAACAGGGGTCAAGGCCAAGACATAATGAAGAAAAGGTAGTTGGGTGTTGACTTCTCGTGTGGCCTGATGGAAGCTGATATCTTGCATATGGTGTTTTGCTGGGACTAGAAGGTCTATAGGACCTTGTGGGAATAGCGATTGCATTTGGATATATCCATTAAGTGCCCAAACTTCCGCCATAGCCATATCAGGCTAGTTTTTCTGCCCAATATCGATAGGGTCTCTGAAACAATTTGCTATGAAATTGCTTGATATTAACAAAGGAGGAGATTACAATATATAGAGGTAGAAGAATACTGTAGACATTAAATATGTCTAACTACCTCACCTACTGACTACTGTAGCAACAGTAGTATTGACCATTAACATAAGTAGAATATAATATTCTAACACCCTCCCTTAATGGTCAATCGCCTAACTAGCCTACAGAAAACAATCTGCAGGTCGTTGGTCACAAATTCTTGAGAACACTCTGCTGCTACGGAGACCCTCCCTGGATCTGCAGAATGTTGGTGACCAAAAACATCCAAAATAAAACATAAAAAGCTCTGCAACAAGAGACAAGAGTCTGCCACTGACTTTGCCACGTGAGAGAAGTCTGCCACCAACCCTCCCAGAAACTGCAGAACTGCTGACTAGAAGTCATCACAAAGTGTCCAACCTGACGTTGGATAACAGAGCTGTCCTTCCCTGAAGCCAGAGACACACCGAGAACAGCGGCCACGATTTTGAGGATAAATTGGTAAACCGTCGAGACTTTTGCGAGCGGCGAAAACGAGGCGCAGAAGTCGGTTGTGCGATTATTCGCCTTGACAACGGTGCAACAAAGCGATGCAACAAACCACAATTTTTAAGGAAAAAACCGCCAAACCCAAGATTACAAATCATCGTTTTTTCGGAAAAAACGGTAAAAACCAGAGAGGAATCCCACGCATTTTGGCGAATTATAGAAACCCAAAAAGTAGCTAGCACGGAATCCGAAACACGGATTAGCATACAGAACAGGTAGCCATCGATTGTCGGCTGAAAACCAGAGGGTTTGGAACCCTAGCCGCTAGAACAGATCTGCACAGAAATCGAGGCACGAAAAACGAAGCACCCAGAAAAATCAAACGACAACCCATTTGAGATCTCGGAAAACCCACCAAGAATCTGCAATCAGAAAATGTTTCCGACTTGAAACTGAGGCACAAATTTCGAGGCATGAACTTCGAGACACCCAAAAAAATCTGCGACCGACCCATTTGAGATCGCGGAAAACCCAGAAGGAATCTGCAATCAAAAATAATTTTCGCCTTGGAACAGAGGGTAAAAACCCTAGACGAACTGGCAGAAACCCTAGCCGCCATGGATGCACAAAAAAGTTGCAGAAAATTCTGAAAACGTCATCAAGATCCGTCAAAAACGCGTCCAACTCTGAGCGAAAAACGCGGATTTGAAAACTAGAAGAACGTGTTGGAGAAAACACGAATTTCGGCGCCCAAAAAATCGAAAAAACTCAGCTTTAACCAGAAAAAAAATTGCACCCAGGAAGAAGAGGAAACGCAAGCTTCATGTCTTCAAATCCGAACGCGTGCTGGAGAGCAGGGACACGCGGGTCGCGCGGAGAAAGGTCGACCAAAAAACGCGTTTCAGAAGACCACGCGGCCAGCAAAAAAACGCGTCCAGAAAAATGACGCGCGGGTTGCGAAAAACGCCCAGGAAATCTTCCGCCCACGAACAGAAAACGCGTCCTGAAGGAAAGACATAGCGCGGCCAAAGGCGAAAAATCGCCAAAATACAAGCGATTTCACGAGCAGCGGTACTGCCTAAAATGCGAGGCGGAGAACCGTGATGCCTAAAAAACAATCTATCCCGGGTGTGACAACCGCGACCGGAAAAAGAATGGTGCTTGACCCTTGATGAGTCTTGAGCCCTCATAGGGAGGCTCGGACCTGCTGACCACCATGAGAACAATTTACTGTAAGGGGTGTGATATTAACAAAGGGAGAGTTACAATATATAGGGTAGAAGAATCATAGACATTAAATATGTCCTAACTACACCTCACCTCACCGACTCTTGTAGCAACGATGGTATTGACCATTAACATAAAGTAGAAATATAATATTCTAACATCTCCCATGGGCCCGATTCGTGCATCCTGATCCCGATCAAAGACCCACATCTCGTAGAGGGTTGGATTTTTACAAGAGGTAAAAATGAAAAGATTGGTTCTCAGCTACTGCCATTAGTGATACAACCACTAATTTAGTTACTTGTTCTTGATCCGTGGTGCCTTGTAAGAGATTTTAAATGCTATTTGGTGAGAATTCAAAGAAGAGAAGTGATGCCCACGTCTCATATATTATCTGTAAAAACTTACCTCCAAGATGTAACTTCAGTGGATTTCATGGGTGATTCTCTTGTTTATTACACTCAAACCCATGAATCATCAATGCAAATGTATGGCGTAGGTTAGACGAATGTTCTTTCACATTTCTTGTTAATCAGATCGGATATGCAATGGACACTTGGCTGTTGTGCGTTGGTGGGGGTTATGGCTAGGGTTTACCATGTGGCATGAGCTTCTAACATTCTGTAGACCTTCTTGCTATTGGTTTATCTGCCTTGGCGACTAGTTTTTGAGGGAGATGATAACATTTTTGGAATTTGGAGTGTAGTAGAGAGTATTGCAATGGATTTGCCGTTGTACCAAAAGATTGACTTGTTAATGCCCGATACAAATGCTAGATTTATACAAGGTCCATGGGAGGTAGTTAAGCCATGTCATGAATCCATGGCGAGCTGGACAAGCACCAACCTATCTAAGGGGATGAAGGCACCAACCTTCCAGCAATCCCCCCAATGCGACTGCAGGATTCAAACCCATGACCTCTCTCTGATACCATTTGTTGTAATGGATTTGCCGTCGCGCCAAAAGATCGGTCTGTTAACACTCGATACGAATGCTAGATTTATACAAGATCCACCAACCTATCCAAGGGGATGAAGGCACCAACCTTCCAAAAGAGGGAACTTACACAATAGAACTTGAGGGTTCATAGTTTCTAGTTCTGGGTATAGATAATTTTGCATTGTAATGATCCGGGTTCATTTCAAATTTGTAATAACACTTGTAACTATTGTAGATCAAGTGATTAAAGGCAAATTTGACCTTGATTGAGTGTCTCCATGTGCACGGTGTCCATTTCTTGATGTGTTTTTGATTAGTTAGCTAGCTAGACGACAATAAAATTCTTGTAAAGCTTTTGCAAGGTATCTTCTTAGAACAATAATGGAAGTGTATGGGTGTGTTCATGGATTACTAAGTAGACCCATTTAATATTCTGCAACTATCTGTGGTTTTTCTGAATGTGTGTAGAGCCCAACTTGGTTTCGCTTTTTGGAAAACCTAGTCTTTTGTAGTGTGTTGGTTAATGCATCACCTTGGTTTTAGTTGTTACATGTTTTTGTATGAACATAGAGACTCTGTTGCTCAACTAGATTAAGGCACTGATTTTCTTGTATTTGTACCTTGATGACGTCATGTTGACATCATCCTACCTTGTTGACATCATTGATTGGACTTTCCATCTAAATTGGATTTTTTTTTTCTTGTGTATTGTGAAGTTGGAAGTTTGGTTGCACTTCCCTGCCAAATCGATTGGAGTCCAACTCCCGACAAGGGTCAAGGCCAAGACATAATGAAGAAAAGGTAGTAGGGTGCTGACTTCTCGTGTGGCCTAATGGAAGCCGATATCTTGCATATGGTGTTTTGTTGGGACTAGAAGGTCTATAGAACCTTGTGGGAATAGCAATGGCATTTGGATATATCCATTAAGGGCCCAAACTTCCGCCATAGCCATATCAGGTTAGTTTTTTTGCCCAATATTGATAGGATCTCCCACATGGGCCCAATTCTCATGTTGCATCCTAATCCCGATCAAAGCCCTACATCTCGTAGAGGGTTGGATTTTTACAAGAGGTAAAAATGAAAAGATTGGTTCTCAGCTACTGCCATTAGTGATACAACCACTAATTTAGTTACTTGTTCTTGATCCGTGGTGCCTTGTAAGAGATTTTAAATGCTATTTGGTGAGAATTCAAAGAAGAGAAGTGATGCCCACGTCTCATTTATTATCTGCAAAAACTTACCTCCAAGATGCAACTTCAGTGGATTTCGTGGGCGATTTCTCTTGTTTCTTACACTCAAACCCATGAATCATCAATGCAAATGTATGGCGTAGGTTAGAAGAATGTTCTTTCACATTTCTTGTCAATTAGATCGGATATGCAATGGACACTTGGCTGTTGTGCATTGGTGGGGGTTATGGCTAGGGTTTACCATGTGGCATGAGCTTCTGACATTTTGCAGACCCTCTTGTTGTGGGTATATCTGCCTTGGTGACTAGTTTTTGAGGGAGATGATAACATTTTTGGAATTTCGAGCGTAGTAGAGAGTGTTGCAATGGATTTGCTGTTGTACCAAAAGACCGACCTGTTAATGCCCGATACAAATGCTAGATTTATACAAGATCCATGGGACGTAGTTAAGCCATGTCATGAATCCTTGGCGAGCTGGATAGGGACCAACCTATCCAAGGGGACGAAGGCACCAACCTTCCAACAATCCCCCCAATACGACTGCGGGATTCGAACCTGTGACCTCGCTTTGATACCATTTGTTGCAATGGATTTGCCGTCGTGCCAAAATATCAATTTGTTAACACTCGATACAAATGCCAGATTTATACAAGATCCATGGGAGGCGGTTAAGCCATGTCACGAATCCATGGCGGGTTGGATAGGCACCAACCTATCCAAGGGGATGAAGGCACCAACCTTCCAACAGAGAGAACTTACACAATAGAACTTGAGGGTTCATAGTTTCTAGTTTTGGGTATAGATATTTTTGCATTGTAATGATCCAGGTTTATTCCAAATTTGTAATAACACTTGTAACTATCGCAGATCAAGTGATTAAAGGAAAATTCAACCTTGATTGAGTGTCTCCATGTGCATGGTGTCCATTTCTTGATGTGTTTTTGATTAGTTAGCCAGCTAGACGACAGTAAAATTCTTGTAAAGCTTTTGCAAGATATCTTCTCAGAACAATAATGGAAGTGTATGGGTGTGTTCATGGATTACTAAGTAGACCCATTTAATATTCTGCAGCTATCTGTGGTTTTTCTGAATGTGTGTAGAGCCCAACTTGGTTGTGCTTTTTGGAAAACCTAGTCTTTTGTAGTGTGTTGGTTAATGCATCACCTTGGTTTTAGCTGTTACATGTTTTTGTATGAACATAGAGACTCTGTTGCTCAACTAGATTAAGGCATTGATGTTCTCGTATTTGTACCTTAATGGCATCATGTTGACATCATCCCACCTTGTTGACATCATTGA
>VDFB02103880.1:0-25268 GCA_007258455.2 Sequoia sempervirens | reverse complement strand
GCATAACATTTGGAGTTCGGGAGGACCTCTTCCCGACCGGTGGGAGTCTCAGCGAAGGAAAAGAAGAGCTCAGACAGAATGAGGGTGGGGTCGGCAGGATGTCTTGCCGACCAAGCAAGCTCTCTCCGAACTCAAAGTGAGCTTTCGGCAAAGCAGGGAGACTTCAATATAGAGTCTCAACGAATGGAGTATGTCTCGGTGACAAAAGAAAATGCTGATATGACATAAGACGCTCGGTATGAAGTCTGGCCGACAGGCCAAGGTCTCAGCAAAAGAAGAGCATCGGCAAAATGACAAGCCTCGCCAAAATGACAAGCCTCACTAAGATGTCTTCCCAAGTTGATAGTGTCTTACCGAAGGAGCTCGAGCTTGGAGGAGAAAAGCAAGCTCGGGGTAAGTGAAATGAGCTCGCCATAAGCTCTCAGCGATAGCTCCATGTTACGCTGATAGCTTTAGGAGGGCATAATCGCATCTGTGAGACACTTTTAGTGTCTCGCCAAGATGCGATTATGATCAAAGGAGTTTTGACCGACCAAAGAGGTTGCGTGGAATTTACTCAACCAATCAGTGAGATTTGAAGGTAAATTGTGACAATCTAAAGAACATCAATAGGATAACAAGCGACGTGTATCTGTTGCAAGCTCAGGGCATTCAAGATGCAGCCGAAGTAGCTAAACAGGACACAATGGATCAATGAATGCTGTAGCTGTGAAATATCAGAAGGCTTCTATGAGGGTAGCTCTTCACTGACACACATAGTAGGGACACGCAGACTTCAACATTAATTTCAATCAAAAGATCTGAGCATTGATCTTTCTGGGCCCGATATTTTGTAAGCCCTAGGGGGGCCGTCAGTCTATATATAAGGAATTTTTTCCTTTTTGTAAATAGGAGGAATTATGCATTCAGGAGAGTTAGTGATTTTTTCATCAATCCTTTCTCAATTAATGTATGTTTCTGTAACTCAGTTGGAATCCTGAATACAATGCAGAGTTTACCTTGGAAGCTAGTGTTCATGTTTGTACTGATCTCATCTCTGTATCTTTCTTTGGATTATGCTTGTGTTTAACTGTGTTTCTATAATTCTGATTTATGTCTTAAGGCTGTGAAATTGATCTTTCCTTCCCAAGATGTGTATGTAGGCCAAACCTATTAGGACTAAAGCATTAAATCTGAAAGAAGTCATTCTGAGTGTGTGAAGCAATAGGATTTAAACTTTCAAGTGTATGTTCTCCTTGTGTTCATTTCGTGATTCCTCATAATTTCGGTGTATCACCTTAGTTTTTTTTTGATCTTCGTCTTATGTATTCCTTCTCCCTTTTCCCCACAACAATCAATAGTTAGGTGACACCAAAGGAATCCAACCTTCTCTGGAGGTTCATTTCAACTATAGGTGACCCACCCTTGAGGAGATGATCCCCATTTGCTCTAGAAAGCTCGGCTTTTTTGTAAACTTTGCATAGGGTGTATTTCTAGGTGACAACATTTATAGTTTATTCGAATAAGAATTTAAATAATTTGTGAATAATCGATGGGACTGCATTCATGGAGCTTATCCATGGATGATCTAATTTCACATAAAAATTGTTTGTTGTTAGGATTATTGTAAATGAAACATCTAACTATTTAGGTCCAACTTTTACTAGAAGAGTTAGAGAACCAATCCTAGGGAAAATAGAACCATCACAAGATTTTAAGAATGCTTTTGATTGTTCATAATTATCTTTATAGAGTTCATACACATAAAATAATTCTTTAGTGGTCATCTTCACTGCACACACAAGATCAATGAGTATTCCCTTTGTGGGTTTATCATTGATTTTACTAGTGATATAAAGAGGTCCATCATGTGTAGTTATATAAGCATCAATATGTGTGGAAGAAATTTTAGGAAAAAGATTGGTTTGACCCTTACAAGGTTGAACTTCAATCATATTTATATCACTCAATACTTCATCAACATATTCTTCATTATCACTTTCTTGTAAAAAAATAGTTGAATGACTTGGTAATATTGGGTTTGTAAATATTTGTAAGTTTTCATTAGGTGGTGAAACCAATTTATTTCCTTTGTCATTTACACCATCCAACTGGATGAAATTAGAATTGATGAGGTTTTTCACTTGGTGCGTAAGACACACACATCTTTCTGTATCATGTCCAAGTGTATTATGATATTGATAAAATGCTTTTGCATTAAATTTTGGTGGTAATGGTTTATTTGTATCAATAGGGCTAATTGGATGAATTTGAATTATGTTCTTTTTTAGCAACTGCAACATGATTACATGGAGAGAATTGGGTAATTGTGAAAATTTCCTATCTCTTGGCCTAAATTGATATGGTTTTGTGGTTGTGATAACAACTTGTGTTTCAATGTTATTAGCAGATTGAGGATTGTTTATCTTGATGAAATTGTTGTTTTTCTTCTTATATGATTGATAATTATTTTGGGGCATGGTTTTAGACTAACTAATAGGATTCAATGAAGGTATACATTCATATTGACTAAATGGTATCTAATAATCATGAAGGGTCATACACAAATACATGAATGATGGACATTTCATCAATAATATCTTATCTCTAATATTAGGTTGTAAGTTTCTTATGAATGCCTTGTGAATGTCAGCATATGGAAGGATGTAGGAGATTTATGAGTAAAGCGATTGGTATCATCCTATAAAATCTATTATTTTCTCTTTAGGTCCCTTTTTACAAATGACCAAGTTATTCAATGTAACTTGGGGTCCAATGTTCACTTGGAAGTGTTGAATAAATTCATTAATGAGTTGTGTAAAGGAGATAATTGAGTTGTTTGGAAATGAGAAAAACCAATCCAAGGCCATATCTTTCAATGATCTAGGAAAGAGTTTCACTACAAGCACATCTTCAAAAATGAAGTCACTACACAAGGTAATAAAATTTGAAACATGGTTGTTAGGATCTCCTTTTCCATTGTACTTTTCAAAGTGAGGTATTTCAATGTTTTATGGGATGGGTGTCTTTAGGATAGCAAATGAAAACAAACTACGTGTGAGGTATGTTGGAGGATTTCCATTGGATTGACTTTAGTTTATGCTTAAAATTTTCTTTTGTAATGATGAAATTTTTTGCAAAAGTTGGTTTATCATAGAATCATTTGGTGACATGTTTTGAGAATGTGTTGAATATGGTGAACTATTATGGATGACTAGCGGGTTATTGCTAATGATTGGTGGGTTAATGTTTTACAATTTTAGGAGGAGTGATGAACATGGAGGTGTTGTAGATGAAGGGACAAAACTATAGGTATTTCCACAATAAAACCCTAAGCTTGAGTTTAGACCATTACTATATTGTGTTGTTGATTCCACAAGTGGAGGGGAAAAGGTAGGAATAGAAGGCATGGTCATAGGAGAGGAAAATTGATTTTTTAATTGAATTTGAGAGTTAGTAAAGGCTTGAGTGCAACTTTCCACAATAGTAATATTTACATCTAGTATATGAGCTATGCTACATAACACTTCTATACTTTCCAAGGATTATCCTTCCACGAGAGGAATCATTTATCCTTTCAAGGATTTAGTGCTTAGGAAAAGTTGAAGGCTTTCAAATATTTTTCCATTTGTTTAAGTTTATCTTTAGGGACATGGGAAACATCAACCTCTAAGTCCACATGAATGTTAGGTAATGAAGAGAAATAGGCAACATAGCATTAAGAAGAGAATCAAATATAGATTGAGTAGATGTAACACCTTGAGTGAAATAGTTATAGGACTAAAGCTCAACATCGGATGTGATTGTAACATGAGAATCCATAATTTTGAAACTAAGTCTCATATGGGTATTAGATATGGTACACCGGGTCGTGAAGCCCATAAATTTCTCATATATTGAAGAAAAACACTTTATAGTGTTAGAAATTGAAATAATTTTAAAAAATATAACATAAATTTGCACAAAAATCATAAAGATAGAATTGTGATTCAAATTTGACCTAAAATCAACTTGAAAAGGGTGATGGTACCCTAGACAAGAGATGCAAGTTTTGATTGATTTCAAAATCTAGAAATGATCTATAGTGTTTGAGGATCCAAATTTACAGAGGTTTAGGTCTGGAAACATACAAAGTTCTGGAAATATACAAACCCTAATTTCTCTATGTGAAACACATAAGCATGCATAAAATTTTGTGTTTTTGAAGTAATGCAATATATTCAAAACACTAGTATAGAAACAACAATATATGATTGAAAAAACACTAAAAACTACTTATAAATGACTGAACATGGTCACACAACCATTAGTAGTTTATTTCCAGTCATATATAACATGATCAAATTGATGACTAAACCATTTTTAGTCATTTATTGGTTGTTTTGATTGATCAATTTGGTAGTATATTTAGTTGTTGATTTAGTCATTGATTGTTGTAATCTGGTCACTTATTTAGTCATTTTTTATTCACTGATATATTTAGTCATTGATTCTTGTAATCTAGTCACTTATTTAGTCATTTTTATTCACTAATTTTTGTCCATTGGTAGTGCATTTAGTCATTAATTTTAATCATCATTTTGATCAATTTGGTAGTATATTTATTCATTTTTATTTCACAAGTCATATATTTAGTCATATTTATTCACTTTTCACTGATTTCTATCAATTGGTAGTATATTTAGTCAATTTAATTATTATTTGACGTCAATTAGTAGTATATTTAGTCATTTAATTGACTGATATTTGAGGATTTAAACATAAAACATAGAAATACACATCAATCATCAATTGCACACAATAATACACCCGTTGAGAAGGAAAAATTGTTGAAGTTTATTAATAAAAGAAAGGTGTTCTAGTTACAGCTTAGAAATAGAGTATTACAATTTTTATTTTCAGTCACAAGACTGAAAATCTGAGTTACAATGCATAGAAATGGCAAGAAATAAACTTCTCCAAGAAACTTCTGCAATGATGGAAATGCATGCTTGGAGCCCTTTTATGTGAGCACATGTGCCTTTCATCTCTTAAAACTTCTACAACATGGGAAATCTTCTTGGAGCAAGCTGTAACGTGTAGACTCCAAGAAGGAGAGTGTTGATCGTGTCCCATATGTGAAGCTCTCTCCTTCAATGCAATCAAAAATAACCCATCTACAATATTTCCTCCTTTATATGCAATGTACCATCTGATATGAGCAACAAGGTCTGCCTTTTCCACCATGAATGAAGTTGTGCCCCAATACAACCAACAAAATTACTATTAGTCTCAATTTAGAAAGAATAAAAGTGCATTGTATATTGTAAGTTTACAAAAGTAAGTCCAAACACAACAGAAAGATAAATCAATTAAAAAGTTGTAGGAGACATATCACATCCACAAACATGAGAGAGCTATGCAAAATTGGAGAAATTGGCTTGGGAAATGAAGGTAGAAGGGTATTTCCAGATTCAAGACTTTTACTTAATGCTATGTAATAGAAGAAAAAAGAATCATTTATCTACCACCATAGTGAAAATTTAGCAATTGCATTTGGTTTGTTAAACATGGCCCATGGTACAACTATTAGAATTGTTAAGAACCTTCGAGTATGTTCTAATTTTCACATTGCATCTAAATTCATCTCCAAGATTGTTGCAAAAGAAATTGTTTTGAGAGGTGTGGTCCATTTCCATCATTTTAAACAGGGATAATGTTCTTGTGGAGAATATTGGTGATGCTAAATGAAATAATATGAAAAATAGGCTTGCACTATAATAATGTGTACTACATCAGATATCCAGTAATAACGAAGGGACATCCATCAAAGCATAACAACAAGGATTTTTTTTTCATATGTTGTAGTTACAAGTGCCCTACTAGACATACATGAAAATGTGGAAGCATAGACAAGGCAAGCAAACTGTTTCAAAAAATGCCTCAAAGAAATATGATATCATGGAATGTCGTGATTGAAGGATATGTTCAAAACGGGTTTTTTTGGAAAGTCCTTCAATTTTTTTAAGAAAATGCAACCAGTGGGTGTAAATCCCAACTCCTCAACCTTTGAAAGCATCCTTCTTACCTATGTGTGAATTGGAGCAATGGATGTGGATATGAACATCCATCAAAATAATATTTGGAAGTGGTTTTTATCAAATATTGTAGTTGCAAGTTGCACTTCAGATCACCAAAGCCTTCACAAAAACTTATGCACAACCACTGCAATACCGCATGACTATTGTTGGGCATTTGTAGTGTTGTGGGGAAAGCTCCCCGCAACACCGTGAAGGCCCAACAACAGTCATACAGTGTTGTGGTGTTTGTACAATAGGTTTTGTGAAGGATTTTGGTGATCCAAAGTGGAACTTGTAACTACATTATCTGATAAAAATCCACTTCCAAATATGATTATGCCTTAATGAGAAATAATCACTCATATAACTAGTTAGTTGGAAGAAAAATAGGAGATAGCATGAATGCTTAGTTACCAATAACAATATTGAAAGAACCTTCCTTGAATGTGAGTGCAATTCAAGAAGCTAGTCCATAAATGTGTATTTTGAAACTGTGGCAAAAAATATGTTGTGTATATAATCATAAAGATGCCAATGTGTATTTTGAAGAAGCTTATGGTATTTTGCATAGGTGCAGACATTTTTTGTAAGGCTTATTTTTGGGTGGGAACAAACATTTCATGACATACCTTCTTCCTAATTGTGGAAAACCATTAGAAAGACACATTTGGGCTGCAAAATATAGGGCACATATACTCTCAACCATTGCTTCTTTGGGTGGTATGGAATTAGGTGGATACCATGGAATAGAGTACATTATACACTATCTTATGTACCAGGGAAACTTGTGTCAAGATCTGAGCAGATAAATGATTAGATTTTACTTTCAAAACATTATACCTTCCATTCTTATTGTATCTACTGTCATACCTCCCACTAACACTGTTATTTTTTATTGACACTGTTATCCTACTTCCTCTACAAAAGAGCTCAATTTGAAGGCATATTGACTACATATTATGCACAACAAAACTCTACAAGTGCAACAAGACATTTGCAAGACAAAATATGAATTCACTGAAACATTACTGTCTAAGCAACATAATATCTTCAAATAAAGGAGCACTATAACTGTGACTGAGAAAACACTATGTAGGAATTGTTAGCACTAAGAAATGAAGAAGATAACACATTGAATTAGGTGACTGAGATCACTGAAAGGAATATCATCGTTAGAGAGTTGCAAACTATGAATTGTCTTTTTTCCTATAGGAATGAGAAAGGAAGAACACTATCAAACAGTGCTTGAATCATAACAAACACTCCAAAAATAATGAAAGTTACTGTCAAATGGTGAAAAATATTTGTCCTCTAAGTCATTTGCACATGGTGATTGAGAACACAGTGAGTAAGAAGTAAAAGATAATTGGATAATGGCAATGTAAGATGGTCATGTGTTATGCAATAAACTTCACTTTTCTTTTGATCACAAAGGATATCAAGATAATAACCAACATACTAATGTACACAGAAAATGTTCATGGAATGCAAACTTCCTTACAAAGAAATTACCACAGGAGATTTTGAGGTGAATTGCACCTGCTATTTTATGTTGATATGGATATGTTATAACCTGTAGTTAATTTTTGTAGCATAACAAATAGGCTAAATAGTTGTTCATATACCATTGTTTCTAATTCAAAATTGCTATACCTTATTCTAGGAGGAAATCATAGGGGGGGTCTATACATAAGACGCCATTGTTTCAAATTCAAATTTTTTGGGTTTTTCACAATTGTTTGCTTCATTTATTTGATCTAAGAAAACCTATTGTATAGAAGATTCTCTCAAAATCATAGTAAAATCCTTTATTCTAGGAAGACTGTTTAGAATCTTCCCATCACAACAATGAACAAAAGCATCAGTCATTAACTTGAACTTTGCAAGAGTTTCATCAAGTTCTACTTTTCCACTCTTTTCCATTCTGAATTTTTCCCAATTTCATCCTTGAAGAACTTCCTCAGCATGTAGATCCTATTGTTAGCCATAACTTTATCAGGTGTTGAGGATAGCATCAAGTTTTTACCCAAGAAAAAATTGAAAAAAATTGGCCTTACTAGATACAATGTGTTGAAAAGCTCTTTGAAGTTATTCTAGAAAAGAGTTCCTGATAGTATAATGCCCAGTTTTGAATTAACCTTTTTGCATGAATTCCATATCTTTGATCGGCTATTTTGAGCTTGATGAACTTCATCAAGAACAAGCAGACCTGTGCTCTCTAAAATAAGTTTTCCAATATGCTTAGCCTCTTCATGAAGGCTCACATTTGTCTCACAAGTGGGTGGCATAGAAGAAAAAGTGTGCTTGTTATTGGCTACAATATTTTTGTATACCTGACTTGTGAGACAAATGTGAGTCTTCCTGAAGAGGCTAAGCATATTGGAAAATTTCTTTTAGAGAGCCCAGGTATGCTCGTTCTTGATGAAGGTCATCAAGTTCAAAATAGTCGATCAAAGATATGAAATTCATGCAAAAATTTAATTCAAAACCGCCCATTATACTCTCAGGAAATCTTTTCTAGAATAACTTCAAAGAGATTTTCAACACATTGTATTTGGTAAGGCTGATTTTTTTCAATTGTTGCTTGGGTAAAAACTCAAGCTATCCTTGACACGTGGTAAAGCTATGGCTAATAGCAAGATCTACAGGTCAAGGAATTTCTATATGGATGAAATTGGGAATAAAATTCAGAATGGAAAAGAGATTGGAAAAGTATAATTTGATGAAACTCTTGCAAAGTATAGGTTAATGACTGATGCTTTTGTTCATTGTTATGATGGGAATATTCTAAACAGTCTTCCTAAAATAAAGAATTTTACTGTGATTTTGAGAGCATCTTCTATATAGCAGGTTGTCTTTGATCAAATAAATGAAGCAAATAATTGTGAAAGAACCAACAATTTTGAATTTGGAACAATGGTGTCTTATGTATAGACTCCCCCTATGATTTTCTCCTAGAATAAGGTATAGCAATTTTGAATTAGAAACAATGGTATATGAATAACTATTTAGCCTATTTTTTATGCTACAATAATTAACTATAGGTTAGAACATATCCATATCAACATAAAATAATAGGTGCAATTCACCCCAAACTCTGTTGTGGTAATTGCTTTGCAAGGAAGTTTGCACTCCATGAACATTCTCTATGCACATAGCCAAACATTTAAATTTATTAACCAAAGCTCCTAAAATGAGTATTGCGTTATTGCATGACTCATCATTTTGCTCTAATTATGACAATACCTGAGCTTCTGGAGTTTCTAAATGGAACTTATAGCAAAAAAGTGTAGTCTCCATTAGATGGAACCATCTTCGAAGCTCTTCCCTAAAATGAGGGTTGAAAACATTAGAAGAAAAGAAATACCATAATTCTAAAGTAACAATTTGTATCAAGCCAAATTTCAGAAAGTATAATTAAAAAGACAAATCCTTATAGTTGGACCAAGCAAATTTATGATTTTATCTTTAGAATGTAGGAACTTTCTCTATTGGAGCTTTACGACCTCAAATTAGATCTCCAATTCGACCAACAGATTTATGGTTTTATCTTTAGAATGTAGGAAATTTCTCTATCTAATATTCATGGCCTCAAATTGGATCTGAAATTGGAACAACATATTTAAGATTTTATCTATCCATCGATGTTTTTGTTCTTGTACTTAGGTTTTGCTTTCTAGAGAAAACACCTAGAAGTGTTTCAGACTGGCTCAGAGTACTCTCCAACCTGGTTATGTCATTTATAGCAATCCAAGTTTTCTTGAACCATCCATACCTGAATGTTGCATCACAATCTATTATTCTTGCACATAAAAATGCCACATATTAACCCCTTCTAAATAAAACATTTAATCATCATAAAACCATAATTAATAAATCATTTCAGTTTTAGAAAGAATCCGATGTCATTTACTATAAAAAAAAAGCTATATAAATCACAAAAAATCCATGAAGCCTCCTAAAGGTATATTAAAGCAAGTTTACAGGATGGGTTTCAGCATAAGAAGCTTTCTACTATAGCTCTCAATGAATGTATTATAACCAGAAAACAAAATTTTTCACACTCAAAGTAATGCAGTCAAACATTTATTCCAAAAGTATGTTAGCAGGAGTTAACTAAAAGCATAATGATTTTTTTATTGGTTTCTTTTATCAATATGCCACGTGGAAATGGAATAATCAGTAAGAAACCCTAACAATAAAAAATGAAGTAAAGGTTCAAGAAAGGAAATTTCATTGTACTATTGTGTAATGGTGACAAAGGCACTTATATGAGCATGACCTGTATACAAATCCCTGCCATTGAATTTCCATCCATCCAAAGAGAAAATAAGCAATGTAAGGATTTGAGCAATATAAGTCCAAAGGGTTATAAAGTAATGGTAATGGAATCACCATAAGAACACAACCAAGGAAAAAATTCTTGTGACTGTAACTATGTGATCCATAACTCTATTGGTCATGTGTAATGCCCTACCACGCAACCCTAGGGGAAGTTGCAATTTACTACACAAATGAACTATTTTTTTTTTTGTTTAAGGACAATTAACATGCAAGTTCACTAACCATTGCCAACCAATCCCCTAAGGTTATGAGACTGGGTTACTTAAACCCAAACAAGAAACATGAATTATAACCATAACATTTAATTACTTAACAATTAAGTTCACATACATTCCATCCATAATAATTTACATCAAAGAATATGAGATACCACTTGATCCCAATAATATAATTTACAACACGATTACAACTCTCATTCCCCGAATGAGGTAAATCCAATAAACATGGTTACAAATTACATATTCCACCTTGATACAAATGAGGGGAAATAAATTACAAGTTCCAACTGAAATGAATAAAACAAGAAATGAACTAGATCCCACGAGCTCTCCAACTAGAAACCTCGTCCACACGAACAAAAAGACGAACCAACAGATTAAGGTGCACATTCCACCCAACCGTGTGATACCCAAAGGTTCACCCCTCGTGCTAGGAGATAGTAACAAGGATTCCTACACAAAACCATCAACCTCTAGACACAAGCTAAAGCATAACTGAACTGAATCAAATACAACCACAACATCACTTAACACAAAGGTTACAATGCTTCCAGAGAATAATGATCATCTATGTAGTACAACAAACTGACTTCTGGTTGACATAGAGAGAGTTTCACATGACATTTTCTATGAGTTACCCTGGCTCAACTATCTTAGGCAACTAGACCCCCACCTTGGGTTACCCTGGCTCAACTCTACCAGCCGCCGAACCCTCATACCAACTATGCTTCTCGTCTCATCTCAAACCTTAAAAGCGAATGAGTTATGAGAGAGGCCTTACTTATCTTAATTAGTTTGAGAGTTTTTCATTAATTATTTTTAAGTTATCACTTACTTAAACCCTAAGTAAGTTACCCTGGTGCCCCTCTGTGTGTCAGACCCCCACATAGATCCACTCTCCTATCGACAACACATATGGTACAAAAACCACAATCCAATGGGTAAACTAGAGAAGACGACCTCTCATATATTTAAATATTTGAATTTTATTTAAATATATAAATATATCCTTAAAAATTAAAAACATTTTTATACAATTAATAAAAAATCCGCATTATTCAAAATATATATAAATATTTAACTAATAACAAAAAAATATTCATTTAAATTAATATATTATATTATATTTTATATAATATATATAATATTAAATGTTATATATATTATATAAAATATAATATTAAAATAAATTAGATAAAAAATTAAATTAAATAAAAATTAAAACAAAAAAAAAAAAAAAACAAAAGCCAAAGCCAAAGCTTTGGTCACTCAAGGGAGAGGGGGGATTCAACCATAGGCTACGCCTATATTCCCTATGGTTGGTGCTGCCTTGGCACTCTTCATGGGGCCTGTGGCCTCTCCCCTAACAAAAATTTAATAAATTTTATTTTCTAAAAATTTGCATTAAACAGAAAAAAACAAGGCAAACCCTGTACAGAAAAATAAGAATTTCCTGTGCAATCTTGAAACTCAAAAATTTTCCCAGAAAGATATTAAAAGCACAATATATTTACAAATATATTTGTATGTATATATGTATATATATATATATATATATATATATATATATATATATATATATATATATATATATATATATTTACAAATATATATGTATGTATATAAATATATATATATATACTGGTATATTTATAGATATATACCAAGATCTCCATTTCTAGCTGCAAATGCACAACAACAAAATTTTGAAATGAAGATAAAATTGTAAACACAACTTCTAGGTTTTGTTTTCAGTTTGAAATGCAAATTTCTTGTTGATTTCCTTTTAATTTTCCATTGTACATGATTCTTGTTTTGATTTCCTTTCCCAAAATTTCAACAAAGTTTGCAAGTATTGAACAAATTTCACATGGGTTTGCATTGAATTTAAATAGCATTTAAAGATTTTCAAACAACAAAACAAATATTTGAAACTTATTTCAAAATGAAACAAAAATCATAGAAGAACCTGGTGTTTTCTCCCCAAGCTTGAAAATTTGACAATGGAGATTTTGATCCCTATTCTGATTTTAGCTCCACTAGAAATCCCCTTTGCTTCTTCAAAATTTCTAGAACCAAATCCAAATCCTTGCTCCTCTTTTTCCTCCACAATTTCAAAATTAAAACTAAAATGAAATTCCATTTTCATTACAAAGAGTTTTTTTTTTCCCCAAATTTGGTCAAACCCCTAAAAATATCACACCCACTAAATTTATTGAACATTTGGAAGATATTTCCATTTTTAAAATTTAAAACAATTTTTCTTTCTAAATGATATTTCATGCATTTTTCAAAATTTCATACAAAACAAAAGCATTTCAAAGTTGCAAAGAATATATTTTATCCAAAATTTCAAAAAGTGAAATTTAAAACACATTTCTACTTTTATTTTAATTTAACTTTAAATATCCAACATGATTTCCATTTTCATTTTAAATTTGAATCTTAATATACAATAATGGCAAAACAGCCATTTCATTTAATTTAGCACCATTTACCTAGTGAATCAATAAACTAAAAATTATTTTATTAATTAAATCAAATTAATCCATGAAATAAATAACATTTCAACCTTGAAACTAGATATGTTAAATCATCATTTTAACCATACCCACCATTTAATAACCTTTAAAATAAGAAATGAAATAGTTAACCAAGGAGGAATGAACCAAATCAAAACCGCTAAACCCAATGACAACTATGACTAGGGTGACGACTTGGCACGGAAAACCTAGCTACTATCTCCCAATCGATTACTGTTGGTCAATGGACACGCTCAAACCTGTGAACTAGGTGGAGTCGATGTCATGTACCTGTCAACCTACAAACAAGGAGTACATCGAACATGCATACATATATAATATGATCAAACACACCATGAAGAGGAAATCTCATAATCGTAGGGAACTCGCAAGCGAGTGATACAATCATGTCCCCTTCACCAATACACAATTACTAACTAACAATTATAACATCAATGATATGATCAACAGCATAAAACATCGTTAAATCAAATATCTTCTAAGTTAATCCAAAACATGCCATAAGGATAGCATCAAAATGAAATAACATCACATCAGAATATAACATTCACATGGTTTAACAATTGCGAACAAAAGTAACCAAGTTCCAAAGTTAGAGTGCTAACAGAAGTGAAGCATACATAGAAAAACACTGATTGATCAAAAGAGAAAAATGGAGGGGTGCTACATCATGTGGCACAATTGTGCTATAACAAATACATGATGCATTCATGTGTGACCCAAGTTTAATGTGGCTATGTTGTGATAGAAATGGAGGCACTCATATGAGCACAATTCATGTACAAATTAATCACTGTCATCACAAGATGGTGTCAATAATCATTGGGTGCATTCAAGTTGACTCATGTTTAATAGGTTACAATGTAATGATAGCATGATCCAAGGGTGATTACCTCTTGCTACAATAAAGAGCCTATAACTCTGGTTGATATGTAGAGTATGCAACATTATCACTTCAACATACATTTAACATTTTGCATTTACCATTAACATGACAAATGGTTTCACTATTCCCTTTTTCTCTAAACTTTTACTTAATGCAAAATGATTTTCTATTCATATTCATACATGTTCCATGATTATGAATGCAACTTGGGCACTTAGGTCCACCCAAGGTTGATATAATAAAACAAACCTTCATGAATCCATAAACATTTGCTCATAAGAGACGAGCATACCATTGATTTCAATACACCACACACTCAAAGGTAGGAATCTTCGTTAAACCAATGGGAGAGAGAGGAGAGAAGGGGAGGGAGAGAGAGAGAGAGAGAGAGAGAGAGAGAGATTTACAATTATGACTCAAGTACGAAAGAAAACATGGTTTCATCATCACACAATCCCTTTCACACAAATGCATCAATTATATGAGAGCATGCAATAATCTCTATGAACTAACAACATGATCATTCATTTTCTATTACCATATTTATAATCTCAATACAATATAACATGTAAAAGCAATTTAAAAACCACATAGGGTCAATCAAGCAATCATTAACACAAGGAGGTAAAGCACAAGAAGACATGCGTCAGAAACTTTGCATGGTGATAAAAAACAAGACTCAAGAAGAGAATACACACAAAAGGAACTTCTTGGCACCCTCAAGGTCAAATAGACCTTCCAATAACACAAGCTAGGGTTGGGAAACTCAACCCTCTAAAATGCGATATGAAGGCACTCAAAGCAAGAGGTCCTATGACTATCTTGTCACAACAAGCACTTGGAACACACACATCAAGCACATTGCAACGACATAGGCTACAACCACACTCAGGAACCACTCAAGGGTCACAACAGTTTAAACAATGAAAGAGCCACACATCAAGAAGGAGACCAATTGGAATACACTTCTTGGTAGGCTTGAGGGTCTAACTAACCCTCACACAAAAGCATTCTTCTATAGGACATGCAAGGGACGCAAAACAACAACACTTGTTGCTATCCACCACAAACAACACACCAAGCAGGTAACAACCCTACGTAGAGATCCCAATGTTTCAACATGGGCTCAGTAATTAGGAAAATTTTCCATGTTAGATTGCAAATAGCATAAAACCATTAAATCCCTAATAACAATGGAGAACAATAGAATGCAAGAAGCAAAATAAGATGAGAGTATGAAACAAATTCACCTAGTCTTCAAGCCTCCATTGATTCACCTCCATTGGTCTTCTCCATCTTGCTAAAATGATATAATTGCCCTCAAATTTGAAGTGCAACTATAACCTATGACAAAGCCAAGCAAAATATTGAAGAAATGTGTATGCTCAAGCACTCAAGAAGCTCTCAAGCATACTGAAAATAACTTGTGTGTGTGTAAAATGACTTGAGAAAGGGCCTTTTAAAGAATTCCAAATGGTGAATGGACGGACAGGATTAAAAGTTGGTGAAGCCCTAAGATCAACGGCTAGGATTCAATGTGATAAGGATGATTAGGGTTAGGGCAACATTAGGTCAAAGTTAGGGCAAGCCTTGAAATGAAGGGTTGAGATTTAATTGGAGATAATCAAATCAATGGTGGAGAAAAATAGGTAGTTGGCATAATAGAAATTATTTAATTTGTGGAGAATGTTGACTTATGATTTAATTCATAAATGGGAATGAGACAAAAGAGAATAAATAATCATTGTAATTATTTATTTGGTGAGATGGAAATTGGGCTAAATAAATAAATTTATTTGATTGAAGGATAAATGGTTAAATGGAGAATTATTAGAGGGCATAAGGACTAATTAGTGACGTATCTAAATAAATAAATGCAATTTATTTATTTAAATAATCATGGAGGAATAATTATGACATTAGGACATGATTAAGTAATTGAATTATGTGAGTAAGAAGCATGGTCATCGTATGAAATATGGTTTGCAAAGCGAGGCCATTTTTATGTGTCTACATTTTGCCCCTCTTTGACAGGATGCAGTTTATCGCATTGTGTCAAAGAACAAGTAAAAAATATGCCCCAATTTGAAAGTGAGGAGAGGAAGGATGACGAGGAGGTAGTGGTATGCCCCCTCGAGAGGACAGGCAGGTTGAAAGAACGTGAGTGTGCTCTCGAAATGGATGAGAGGAGTAGAGGATGAAGGAATAGAAGAAATGTTAGCGTGGAAATCAAGGATGTGATGATGAAAAAGGAATACTTCAATATTTTGCCAAATAACATCATAGGCATTGCGTAATCATCATTGGGCAGTAAAATGTGACAAATGGACAACAAACACCATGATATGACATAGACCAAGGTGTGCAAGGTCGTCCACTTGTAAAAACAGACAGCCACAGACAAGGAATGTCCTAACTCATACTAAAGGCCAAGTTGCCCCAGTCTTTTTGTCAAGACACACCAAAGACAACAATCAAGGAAAATTAGGTCATGAGACATCATTGCACCTCTAAATCCTTCATGGGACATCCTTGAGGTAGCTAGGAACATGACCAAGAGACAAAACAATAAAAAGATAAAACAAGATAGACCAAAAAAATCAATAGCCATTCAATATGTTTGCCAAGATTTGTGTGTCGAAGGTTGATTGTGTGACAGTTTGACAGTTTGACAATTTGAAGAGTCTGACAGTATTGACGTTTTGATGATGCTTGTCATCAGGAAAGACACATCCTGAAAAGGCCAATGACTATGTGATGAAGCCTATTGTCAGGAAGGACACATCCTGAAAAGGTTGACTATGTGACGAAGTCGGTCATCAGGAAGGACACATCCTGAAAAGGCCAATGACTATGTGATGAAGCCTGTCATCAGGAAGGACACATCCTGAAAAGGCCAATGACGTTTTGACGGGGTCCAATTCCAAGAAGGACACATCTTGAAGGGGACCATAAAGTGACTAGGTTGACATTGTGTTGGCAATTTGACGGATGTTTGGCTTGATGACTGACTGGGCTATGTTGTCTATTGATTCGTGATTTGAATGTTAACTTTCAAATGACTGTCTTGGTTTTGAGTGTGACTATGTCTGACTTATTTGACCAAAATGACAAACCCTAAAGGACTGACCTAGGTGGCCTCGGGGGCTCATCGACAGATGGCCTTGCCTACGTCGTGCACTCAGAGACCTCGTAGTTCGACTGGGGGACGAACAAATTGAAGACAAATTGACATGTTTTGACTTGACCTAACAAACCCTAAGGGACTGAACCTAGGGGGCCTCGGGGGCACATCGACTGATGGCCTTGCCTACGTAGCAAATGCGCAGAGACCACGTAGTTCGACAATTGACAAAGAATAATATGACTGACATGACTAACTTTGACTCTATTTTTGGGATTTGTGATGTTATTTGGATGTTTTTGTGCTTTCTTCAGGACATTTTTCAATTTTTAGGTCTTTTTTCAGGAATTTTTAATTTTTAGGTCTTTTTTCAGGACATTTTTCAATTTTTAGGTCTTTTTTCAGGACATTTTATAATTTTTAGGATTTTTTCAGGACTTTTTATGATTTTTAGGATTTTTTCAGGACTTTTTATGATTTTGAGGATTTGTTCAGGACTTTTTCGATTGTCAAGACCATGTCCGATACCCACTGCAGTCTCATGATAAAATATTGCCCCTAGTCAAGTTGATGGAAAGGACATGACCAGTATGGACGATAAGCGATGCACAAGACTTCGATGTCAATCATTGTCGGCCATGGAAAGAAATGTCGTGATGTCAGGGTGAAACGTTGTGACAAATCTTAGCAAAATGGATGTTTATTATGGACGAAGGTAGATAGAGTGATAGTAGATGTCAAAGCAATGACCGACTACACATGGTGCCTGTTTGCCAAGTTTTCACCATGGTACTTATCCAAAGCGCCTGTTTACCAGGTTTTCACTGTTGGATGAATTATTTCTCTTTACTTTTGTCAATTTTTATTTATTTATTTATTTATTTTTATTTTTTTGTAATGTTTTGGTTATCGGCCAGACTTTCTGATGCTATGTATAGAACTTGCGTAAATGCAGACTGTTGATTGGCTCTGTTAATTGTTCACCATCTGGAGTAGCCAACTGATATGCGCCAGAACCAAATGACGCAGTGATGATGTACGGACCCAGCCAATTGGGCTCAAACTTGCCTGGTTTTTCTCTGTCGGACTGATTCTTAGGATTCTGCATGAGAACCAAGTCACCAATGTCAAATTTTCGAGTCATCACTCTTTTGTTGTAGCTTCTACAAAGACGATTTTGATATGCCTGTAAGTGGTTCAAGGCATTATGTCTGCGTTCATCTAGCATTTCTAATTCATGCAGTCGTGACTGTCGATATTCTTCATCAGTGATTAGACCTTTCATAGAGACTCGTAGGGATGGAATTTCGACCTCTATGGGCAAGATGGCTTCGGCTCCAAAGACGAGGGAAAATGGAGTGGCTCCAGTGGGAGTACGGATGCTAGTGCGATATGCCCACAAAGCAGGATTGAGTTGTATGTGCCAGTCACGACCAGCATCATTGACGGTTTTCTTAAGAAGTTTGATGATGTTTTATTAGATGCCTCAGCTTGACCATTTCCTTGTGGGTAGTAAGGCGTGGAGAAGTGGTGTCGGATATGGAAGCGTTCACAAAGTTCACGGACATCCTGATTTTTGAAGGGACGACCATTATCTGTGATTATGGATTGTGGAATACCATATCGACAGATGATATAGTTGAGGATAAACTTGGAAATTTGTTTTCCGGTAATATAAGTGAGTGGGATGGCTTCGATCCACTTAGTAAAGTACTCAGTGGCGGTAATGATGAATTTGTGGCCATTGGACGAGGTAGGATGGATCTTGCCCACGAGGTCGAGTCCCCATTGTGCGAAGGGCCAAGGAGATGTAATCGGCCGAAGTTCCTGTGCTGGTGCATGAATCAAGTCACTGTGTATCTGACATTGGCGACACATTCTGACAAATTCAAGTGCATCTTTCTCAATGGTTGGCCAGTAATACCCAAGTCTCGTTATCTTTTTGGCTAAAGTAGGACCACTTGAATGGGATCCGCATATACCCTCATGTACCTCTTGCAAGGTCGTTCGTGCTTCATCAGTGTCAAGACATCGAAGAAGGGAGTTATCAAAGCTACGACGGTAAAGGGTGTCACTGAGGATGGTGTATCTAGCGGCTTTTCGGATAAAGGACTTTCGTTGGTTATTGGATAGGTTGGGGGGAAGGGTTTGGGACTTGAGGTAGTCATAAATGTCTTGATACCATGGAGAATTGGGACCAACAAGCTCGCAAACCATTCTATGATTCTGGTATGTCATATGCAGGAACCAAAAGTTGTTCTACCAAGAATTCAAATTGAGGCACATTACTAGGAATGTCTAGAAGAGAGCCAATTGTGGCCATTGCATCTGCTGCCTTATTTTGTGTTCTTGGAACTTGCTCAAAAGTCACCATGTGGAAATATGTTTGAAAGCTGTCAACCATTCGTTTGTAAGGCATTAATTTCTCATCCTTAGTGTCATAGTCATCATTGACTTGGTTAATGACCAATTGAGAATCGCCATAGACATGAAGTGTTCTAATTTTCCATTTGATGGCCATTCTGAGTCCTGTGACAAGTGCCTCATATTCTGCCACATTATTTGTACATGGAAAAGCAATGCGGAAGGACTTAGGAATGGAGTCTCCTTGAGGGGTGATAAATAATATTCCTGCCCCCGAGCCATGATTAGTATGAGATCCATCAAAATATAGCCTCCAAGGTGACTGAGGTTCGGTATGAAATATTGACTCATCTGGAAAGTCTGCTACTAGTGGATGATCACCCTGTATAGGCGCATTTTCCAGTTGGTCTGCTATCACTTGTCCCTTTATCGCCTTTCTTTCAACATATTGAATATCATACTCCCTCAAGATCATTACCCATTTTGCCAGGCGACCTGTCAATGCTGCACGACTTAGGAGATATTTCAGGGGATCAATCTTCGCCACTAAGTGTGTCTGGTGATTCAGCATGTAGTGTCTTAATTTCTGAGCAGCAAAGACAACTGCTAGGCAAGCACGTTCGATGGTTGTGTAATTTAGCTCATATCCAACTAGTGTCCTACTGATGTAGTATATGGCCCTTTCCTTTTCTTCATGGTCATTTTGTGCCAGTAATGCCCCCAGTGCTGAAGCTGTTGCAGAAATGTACAAAATCAAAGGTTTCCCTTCAATTGGTGGCAATAAAACAGGTGGTGATAGTAGATATTCTTTTATTTGTTGGAAGGCCTCCTGACATTTATCTGTCCACACAAAAGGGATACTTTTGCGCAAAAGATACTGAAATGGGTGACACTTGTCTGCCAATTGTGCTATGAAGCGTCGGATGGATTGTAACCTGCCTTGCAATGTCCTGAGTTCACTTATCCCTTTTGGAGGAGGCATGTCTAATATGGCTTTCACCTTGGCAGGATCGACCTCAATGCCTCTACGAGAAACAATGTATCCCAAAAGTTTGCCTGATGTCACGCCAAAGACACATTTCTTTGGATTCAAGCGGACCTTGTATTCTTCTAGTCTCTTGAAAATTTTGTCTAACACCTTCAAGTGGTCTTTTCGTATCAAAGATTTTGCCAAAAGGTCATCTACATAATCTTCCATTATCTTGTGCATCATGTCATGGAATATGGTTGTCATGGCTCTCTGATATGTGGCACCTGCATTCTTAAGACCAAAAGGCATGACATTCCAACAGTATGTGCCCCAAGGACATATGAAGGCTGTTTTGTGTTGATCTTCAGGAGCAATACGAATTTGGTTATAACCGGAAAAACCATCCATGAGGGACAACATCTCATATCCTGCCGTAAGGTCCACTATGATGTCAATGTTTGGCAAGGGAAAGTCATCCTTTGGACATGCTTTATTCAGGTCCCGAAAATCTGTGCAAATGCAGATTTGACCATTTGGCTTTGTGACTGGTACAAGATTTGATATCCATTCAGCATAGTCTATGGACCGTATGAATCCCACATCTAACAATTTCTTAAGTTCTATTTTCACTAACAAGGCGATCTGTGGGTGCATCTTTCGCAGCTTCTGTTTCACTGGCTTGGCCTCTGGAAATAATGGCAAGTGATGCAAGACAAGTTCTGGATCCAACCCAGGCATATCGGCATAAGACCATGCAAAGTTGACCTTATGTTCTGAAAAGAATGTGTGGAACTCATGTTTCTCTTCTTCTGTCAAAGATGCCGCAAAGAGGACCATCTTAGGATCTTCTGCTGTAGATATGTTTACTTCTATAGTGTCTTCTATGAGCATGGCCGATTTTTCTTGAGTTACGGGGAGAAAGTCCAATTCTCCATCCTTAGGCGCGTCCTTTATTTTTACTACTTTACCATCAGAAGGTGCCTTGCGGTTTTCACCTAAAGACATGTCATTTTTTTCCTTATTTTTATTTTTCATTTTCTGACTAGAGGATGGAGCAGTCTCCCCAAAGTAAGCGGCACAATCTAGGTCAATGGAAAATCCAGCCTTGTGGTCTCCACTTGGTATACCCTCACGCAGTCCCATGAATTCTGCAATGGCCTCATCATTTTGAAATATGTCCATAATTGGCGGGCCTTGTTGATCCCAATCGATTAGTTGTGGGTAGACTAAGGAAATACCATCATCAGTATTGGTGAACGGTGGGTAGGACGCGGAAAGCATGCCGACAGATTCAGAGAGGTTAAAGATAAAATTGTCATCATCAGGCTCTATATCCGATTCTATCCAGTACTCTGCCTCGCTTGATTCACACTCATCAGCAAAGTAAGGAACAAAGGGAGTGGAGTTTGGGTCAGTAGTGTCATGTGGCAATTCAAATGAATCTGAATGATGGTCATTAGGTTCAGTAGGGTAGACGAGTATGTCGGGATTATGGTCAATAGGAGTAGAAGAGGATCTGGACTGGGTGTTGTTTGGTGTCGTGTCAATTTTGAACATTTTCCAGAATCTCTCTTCAAATGTAGGCTCTCCAGGTTCAAGGAACAAGTCATCAAGGCAACAGTCACTTAGGGATCGTTGGGAGCCAAATTCCCATTCGTGGGAGTCAGTTTCAGAAAGGGGATCTTCAATTGTCTCGACACAGTCTGAAGCATTTACTCTCTCGCTAGAAAGTGCATTGGTACTATGATCACCAGATTCTCCTGGTCCTAACCCTAACCCAAGATGTTTAGGTCTTCCTTTAGGTGCTAGAGGTTCTTGCCTTCCTGTCTTGTGCTTGCCGAGGCCACTAATTCCATCGTAGCCTTTTTCCTTTATCATGTCATATCCTTTACCATACATTTTTACTGGCAAGGGAGTTGGATCCTCTGGTTCTCTATAAATCCAAGATAGCACATTGTCAATGTCCTCTTGACTCATTTCACCCCACTTTATGAATACTGTTTTTGGAGGGACTCTAAAAATTTCTTTTGACTCTAACATGAAGCAAGGCTTGCCGTAGACCTGGGGAGACTTAGGCATCCTCGTTATGCAATAGGCCGTATTCAACTTATACTCTCCACACCCTTGGTCCTGGATCTTAATACTTGCGTCGATGCTTGGGGTGATGGATGAAGTGGTAGATGTCATGGAGGTGGTCATGGTTGTCGAAGAAGCAGAAGTGGATGTTGTGGCAGTGGATGTGGATGCGAGAGGTTTCACAAGTGTTGATGGGTCAATGAATTTAGAGGATGAAGATGTCGAAGCTTCACTGTTGATAGGCACTTGGCGCTCTGAGATACCTCTCAAATTGGTACAATATTGAAATGGGTCAGGGTCTCCATATATGGTAATCTCAGTGCCTTCAAAGGGAAACTTCAAACACTGGTGATACGTGGAAGGGACAACTTTCAAGGCGTGAATCCAAGGTCGACCAAGTAAAATATTGTATGGAAGTTCTAGATCCAGGACTTGACAAGTGGTGTCCACAATGACTGGTCCAATATGAATTGGAAGTGTAATTACGCCCCGAGAGGAACGTTCTTCATCATCATATGCCTTGATAACAATGCTCTTTGTAGCGTCTACACAAGCATCAGAAAAGCCTAGGGCCTTAACCAATTTTAAGGAGCATATGTTTAGTCCTGCTCCGCCATCTACTAACACTCGTCTGACCTTGTGCTTATGGATAAAAACTTCAATGTGAAGGGCATCATTATGATTGGATTTGGACGATGAGTAGTCTTGGTCTGAAAATGTTATATGGTGGGGAGCGGTAAGATATCCCACCATGGCCTCAAATTGATTGACATCAATGTCTTGGGGAATAGAAGACTCTTGTAATGTTTTGTCGAGTATAGCCTTATGAGCTGGGGAAATACGTAGCAACTCAAGTATAGAAATTTGTGCAGGTGTCTTCCCAAGTTGGTCAATGAGGTTAAAATTTCCTTTAGGCTGGGATTGTTTGGGTAATGGATTGGACTGCGACGGTTGGGTGGATGGGCCAGCGATTGTTATCTTTGGTTGTCTGGGAGGAGGGCCAGCTATGGTGACTTTTCCCCCACGGGTAGTGACATTGCATTCAGGGGTGTTTCTGACAGTAATTGTGTTGACATGTTCAACAGTTGTTCTAATATGATTTATGATAGGTCCCCCAGAATAGTCATATGCAATACGGGCATGGTTGGCTCGATTATTGTTATTGGATTTTGACGTGGAAGGGTTACTAGAACCATGGTCCTGTAGTGGGTTCTTGTGTATGGTATGGTCTGAATTAGATGCAAATTGTGGTCCACCTATCTCAATGGTACGATTCTCGATAAGGTCTTGTACTAGATTTTTCAGTTGTCGACAGGAGGAGGTTTTATGTCCTTTTGCCCGATGATAATCACAAAATGCATTGTCGTCCCACCAAAATGGTTTAAACTGCCCTGGGTCATATGGTTTTGGGTCCTCAAGTTTTATGACACCATTTTGAAGGAGTTTCTTGAGGACTTCTTCAATGGGCTCACCCAAGGGGGTGTATGTGCGACTCCTGGGGAACTGTCTAGGTTGTCGGGGTTGCCTTTGATTTGGGTTATTTTGATTACCTTGGTTATTTTGATTTGTCTGTACAACATTGGTAGCATGGGTCTGTGTGGTCATTTGTGTTTTTTGTGGTTGAGCCCCTTTAAGGGTAAGCACAGGACCCATTGCCTTGATAGCCTTAGCATCTACAACGCCATCATTGGTGACATGTTTATTCTTAACCCAGTATTTGTTCTTGTCAGTGGGAGGATTTGCATTTATGTTTTTAGGACCGTATTTTAATCTTCCCTCAGCAATGAGTGCTTTCTCAAGTTGGACACCTCGTTCGACTAGGTTTGCAAAGGTTGTACAACAATGAACTCGCAAGCCATTTTTCAATGGGCCTAGGAGTGTTTGTACAAACATGTCAACCTTCTCTTTTTCAGGTATGTCTATGTGGCAGCGACTTGCAAGGCCTCTCCATCGTTGGAAAAATGGGATAAACATTTCACCAGCGTCTTCTTGTGTGAGTGTGCATAAGCTAGTGATGGAGGTGTCTGTGTCAATGTTATAGGCATAATTTTCCACAAATTTTTCTACAAGTTCATTCCATGTTTTTATCCCCTTCAAAGTGGAGAACCATTCGAGTGTGGGTCCTGTTAGACTCTTGGAGAAGAGTCTCATCAAGTAAGTGTGTTCATATGCAATGTCCATACAGTTGGTCGTGAATTCTCGAATGTGTTCAATAGGATTTGTCTTTCCCTTGTATTTGGTGAAGTTTGGGGCCACATATCCAGGAGGAAATGGTGGCATGTATAAAGTTGTGTCAAAAGGATATGGACATAGGTCATATGACATTGGTGGCATTTTGTTTGATGTTTGCATGTTTTCCATTTGTTTTTGGAGGTCCGCCACTCTGGCTGTCAAGGCCTCTATTATGGGATTATTGGTTGCATCACACATGGGAGTGATGGGTATCCCTTGAGTCCCCATTGATTGTGATAGCATGTTCGAGTTTGAATGTGACATGTGTTGTGGAATGTATGATATGTTTTGGTTTGGAAATTGTTGGTATTGCCAATTTTGATGAGGAATGTGTTGTTGCGTGTGAATTTGTGATGAATATGTGGGGATGTGCGATCCAGCCATATTTGTCGATATTTGGGGGATCTGGTAACCTTGAATATTCTGGTGCCCAAAGGTATTCATTTGTTGTGTCATTTGAGTGCCTTGTCCAT
>VDFB02103879.1:0-34315 GCA_007258455.2 Sequoia sempervirens | reverse complement strand
AAGTTTGGTTGAAGTTTGCTGAAGTTGAGCTCCATATCCCACGTCTTAGAGTAGATTAGAATCTTCTTAACCCTACAACCATTTCAATTCAGTACTTTCTGGTTAGAATAGGAAATCTATGCTTCATTGATAAATCTGTCGAGCTGTGAAAACCCCTTCCTCGGCTGTTGAACAATTCCGTAAGTCCCCTTGAAATACCAGCAAATCACATCGAGCCGACTGAGCCTATTCGCACTAAAAGAACCTTGGAGTTGAACGCACGAACTCTCTCACAATCTTAGCGTGCTGGATACTTTGATCAAGAGAGAATAGGGTAGCTGTTGGCAACTTTATTCTGCATTGGTGCGGTCACGAAAAACACATCAACAAAGAGGTGCTGAGACTTGTAAGCTGATTTATTGGCATCTAGGAGAGGTGCTATTCTTCTGTGGGTCAAGTTGTAAGCTGTTTGCTGCTACTTCATTCAATATATAAGAGACATATTTGTGGCTGGGTTTTTTCTCCCTCGAGAAGGAGGGTTTTCCCAGGATAAATACTGTGTTCATTTGTTCTTTATGTTCATTTTTCTGCTTTCTATTAAATCTGATCCTAACATTAACAAAACAATGAGTTAATTTCGCCTTCATGCTTAAACACATCTAATCAAATCTTTTCTTAGACCCGCTCGAATACCATGTTAGTTTTAGATCAGAAATATAAGCAATAAAAAATGCAAAACATAAGACAAATGAACACATCAGATACCCTGGGAAAACCCTCCTACTTGAGAGAGAAAAACCTAGCAAAATATATCTCCAATATATTGAATGAGTAAGAGCAATACTAGCAGAACTCTGCTTACAGATCAGGCCCTACACAAGGCCGAGTTTAATCCAAATAAAAGAGACACTTCTCCTTATGTAAATTACATGTCTGCTGCTAATAGATAGCAATCTGCTTCTTGAAGAGAAGACGAACTGCAGATAAGGTGCGAACTTCTGCTGCTGAAAGTGACGCAAATAAAATGAATGAACTTATAAAACTGATCTGCTGCTTAAAGTGACGACCTGCTGCTTAGAGATGCAAATTTAAGAGAGAATGTTGTGATGATTTGATGAAACAACTTCACCTTGTATATATACAAAACAAGGTGTCTCTTCATATAGGTCGACCTCCTTTAAGAAATAAAAATATAAAATATAATTTGTAATTAAGGCCAACTTGCCTTATTAATTATTTATCATTTAAATTTGAGAGAAAGATATATCCCGCCGCTATAACATCAACACATTTGCTGGGTGTTTTGGCTACCTATTAGGTGACCCTATATATCCTTCAATTCTAATGTAGGAGAACTTAGAAAACTGGATGAACCAGCTGCCATGATTACTAAATTTCAATAGCATGCAAAGATAATCTTTTGCTCCTATCACCTTCAAATAGCCTTACTATCCACATGGAGAAGGCATCGTTCAGTCTCTTATAATGGATCATAAATTATTTCTGTTTCAATTGTGGGTAATGATCATATACCGAAATTTGTCTTGGATCCAAATTTGTGTGACCTTGTCTTTCTAGTCTTGGGAATGTGGCTTTGCTAGCCAATGAGTAGACTAGATAAGATGTCATGTGAAATCTCCTTGTTTCTCCTACCTTGGTCAATTGCTCATATAAGTTGTCGCTAAAGAGTTCTACCTACTGAATCACAATTTCTCAATCCAAGATAGTAGTAACATAGGAATACATCCATGGTAGAAAGATTGAGGTTGTAGGTTAACCCAATTACTCTACTTAGAAAAGAGAACAAATCTCTAATTTCCTGTTGAAATTCACAATGTTTTGGGCATCTATAATACTACAATACGAGGATTCTCCATCCTCTTTATTTATGTTTCAAAATTCTCATTAAATTATCCTTAGCATCTTTCCCTTCATTACTCCAATATTCTCATAGAAAGGAATATGAAAAGTTTTTGTAATGGCATCTGTAGTTAGGTCTATTATGACTCTTCCTTTTGAAATCACCCTTCTTTTTCCTTGATCATAGTATTTGGCAAATTCCATGACTAGTTCAAGATATTGTAATGTTGTAGGCTAAGTTACCGGATTCGTACCCACAGGCCTCGAACCCGGTTCGGGTGCGAACTCGGTACGGGTTCGCCTGTGGGTACGAGTTGGGTACGCACAGGGTGCATGCCCAGCGCGTACCTTGCCCAAAGGTACCCGGACCCGGGTGTATCAGCCGCATACCCGGGCGAACCACTGAGAACCCACGGCCCAACACTTAAAAAGTGGGCCCAAAAGTTTTAAAAAAACAATTTTTTAATTTCCATTTTGCCTCTTAACCCTAAAACGACCCAATATGAGGCCTTTCAACACTAAAACATTTCATTTTTACCTCTCATTTTGCTCTCTCCATATTTTCTTTCCATCTTAGCATTTTGAAGGAAGGTGATTGCATTTGAAGGAGATCGATTGTGGAGTGGCAAATAGCTTCTACAAAGGAGATTTAAGTGTTCAAGGTATGCATTTAAACCCTATTCTTTAATCTTTTGATGAATTTTTTAAAGTTTCTTAGTTTTTGATGAATTTTTTCAAGTTTGTGAATAAGTTTTTCAAATATATATATTTTTTTTCATTTTTTTTATAGATTGCAACAATGGCCAGTAGTCAAAGTTCAGTGGGTGGGGATGGAAGCCAAAAGTTCAAAATTGATAAAGGATCTCCTTTATGGAGACTTACCACACGAATTTCACAAATTCCTGGAGGTGGGGGGTTTGTTTGGAAGTGTAATTTTTGCAATGTACAATATAATAGCTCCTACTACCGAGTGAAACTTCATTTTATGGGCCCTGGTGATAAAGGGATTAATATGTGTGTGGGCCCAGATAAGAAGGGGTTTTCTGCTGTACAAATAGCAGCATTTATAAAAGAACAAGAAGATGCTAACAATTCGGTTGCAAGAGGAAAACAAACTAGTTATAGTTCCGGAAAGAAAAACAACAACATTACCCACTCAGATAGTTAGGCCCTCTAGACATCCCTTCTTGTCTATACCCTCTACGGAAGAAGAAGATGAAGAACCAAAAACCACCACCCGCAAAAGAGGTCCATTAGAGAAGGCATTTAAAATGGAGGCAAGAGATATTGCTGAAGAAAAAATTGCACGTTGCCTCTATGCCAATGGTCTTCCATTCAACTTGGTGAGATCACCATATTGGAAGGACATGGTGTCAGCAATAAATAGTGCACCTCCTGATTTCACAAGTCCTGGGTATGAAAAGGTGCGTACCACCTTATTGCAAAAAGAGAAGAAATATGTAGAGGCCCAACTAAAACCAATTAGAGATTCTTGGGTTGAAACAAGTGTATCTATTGTTTCCGATGGATGGAAAGATTGCAAAAACCATCCATTGATTAATGTTATTGCAGTGTCCCCCAAGGGGGCAATGTTTTTGAGGGCGGTTGACTGTGAAGGGGAAGTGAAAGATGCAGTGTTCATTTCCAGGATTCTCATTGACTCCATATAGATGGTGGGTAGTGAAAATGTTGTCCAAGTAATTACGGACAATGCAAAAGTTTGCAGGGCTGCAGGTGCTTTGGTAGAGGCCAGATATGAGCACATCTTTTGGACACCGTGCACTGTACACTCCCTCAATTTGGTGATGCAAGCAATTGGCAACCAAATAGAGTGGGTGAAAGAAATATACCAGGAGTCTGAGGAGATCCAGATGTTTGTGACAAACCACCATATGTCACAAGCAATTTTCAGAACTTTTCAACATTGGAATTGTTGAAGGTAAATTTTAAAATTTAATATATTTAGTTTCATTTATCATTTATGTCATGTTTTACATAATTGAATAAAATAATTTTTTTTTTTTTTTACATATTTTAAATGTGTTATTAACTTACTATTAACATGTTCTTTAGGTTGCCGAGACCCGGTTTGCATCTCACACAATTGTTCCTGAGACTTAATTTGTGAAGTGCAGAAAGATGCATTGAGTCAAATGGTTGAAGTAAACCAGTAAAGGGCATGGGAGCACCACCCAGAGGGCCCTAAAAGGTCATACATTGATCTTGCATGACGATTGGTGGGATCGTGTGAATTATGTATTGGAATTCACCGAACCTATCATGTCTATGCTTCGGTTTGCTGATACAGATGAACCATGCTTGGGGGATGTCTATGATAGCATGGACACAATGTTGGAAAAAATAAAAATAGAAATACAAAAAAAAGAGAATGATCCTGAAGACACCTTGTACAAAAGGGTGGAAGCAATTGTTCTTCATCGTTGGAACAAGATGACAACTCCATTGCACCTCCTTGCATATGCCCTATCTTCGAGGTACTATACCACTGAAGTACTTTCTATCCCAGGGAGAATACCGCCATATAGAGATTCTGAAGTTGCTAATGGGTATAAGACGGCATTTAGTAGAATGTTCAGTGATCCAGAAGTGCATGCAAGTGTCATGAGAGAATTTGGAATGTTTGTCACAGGAAAATCAAAAATCATAATGCTTCTGTTGCTAGAGACCAATACAAAATGGATGCTCTTACATGGTGGTACCTCCATGGTCAAGATTATATGTACCTCCAACCTCTTGCAATCAAGATCCTCTCACAAGTAAGTTTTTTTTTTTTTTTGCTACTTGTATTGTAAAATTTAACACTTAACATTCCTTTAAACATTCTAGCATTTTTTGGCTCTATTTTTTAATTTTGTTGGTTTTCTCCGTGTTGTGTGTTTTCTGCTGAACGGAATTGGAGTACATACTCCTTTATCCACTCAGTGAAGCGTAACCGGTTGGCTGCAAAAAGAGCTGAAGACTTAGTGTATATTCATTCCAATTTGCATCTTCTGTCACGTAAGGATCCTCAATATAAGCAGGGGGCAGCGAGGCTTTGGGATGTAGCACCCGAGTCTATTGACTTGGATGCAACCATTCAGGATCTTCCTAGAGCCACTATGGATGATGTGGGTGATATTGATGACATATCACATGGTGTTGGATCCGCTTTGGGTTCAAATGATGATGATTTTGAAGTTGAAACCGCTCAAAATCCAAGTCATGATGATTCTGACAATCATTTTAATGATTGATGAGCACTTGAACAATGAACATTGAATCATGTTTCAATGTTTCATGAACTACATTTTGTAATTCAGTAATTTTATTTGAATATTTTCAACTATCAATTGGCATTTAATATTTATCTTTGGCATTTGGCATTGATCAATGATCAAGTATCATACTATGAAATATTTAGTTTTACAATTCTCTATATTCTCTTATTTTTTTGTATATATAATACATATATATAGATTTATAATATATTAAATTATTATATATATATATATATATACACACACGTACCCATACGTACCCAAACCCCTAAAAAAATTTTGCCCGTACCCACGTACCGGGTTCTCGTACCTGAACCCGTCCCTGAACCCGAACCGATAACTTAGGTTGTAGGAAAACCAATGGCTTTATCAATTCCATTCTTCACTATATTCAATGTCGTACCAATTGCATCTGCATTGACCATCCTTTGTCTAAAATAAGTCATGCTTACATGAGCTATATCTGTATCAGATATATGTTTTTGTGTGGAATTGAACTTGGAGGTAGGGGTCAGCCCCTTAATTCATACTTCATTTGTTTGGCTTGAGAAGACATCAATACCTACAAGGCAAGAAAAAAGCATCCATTACCATTGAGTTACTTTACATTATTTATTTCCAACAATTTCATGTTATGTTACCTTGCAGAGAAGTTATGAATATCAAGACATTTAGGTTTTTAGGACATGTCCTTTGTTAAAATGAGTTTGGCATTCATGAGTTAGGCTTGCATGAAATTGGTCTATATATGGCTATAAGACATATGCTATGAAGTTCTTACTTATCTATTTGGATAGTAGCATTCTGCATTACTTTTATGTTTGACAATTTTGAAAAATTACAGAGATTACTACCGAATGTGGGTGTGGATATGGGATGCTTGAAATGTCTACATCCAGCATAATTTTCTGCAATTTTCGACAAGCTTAAGTTTTTTTTAACAATGCAGGAATTAGCAAAGGATCCAAATGCGGAAATGATGGGTAGATCTGGATGTAAATTTTTTCTCTTCTGAATGCACTACCAAGTTTAAATTCACAAAGAGGTTGCAAAGATTAGTACTGGATCATGTAATATCCCCTTTTGGGATATTCCTAAATTTAGGCCTGCAAAACAATAATAATCACTAAAAACTGATATTAGTAATAACGAGTATCAACTCTATGGTTATATTCAGATTAATACATAAACTAGTATAATATTGAGAGCAATACACCATCATAATAGTTAGAACTATGATTCTATAGTTCATATCATCATTAACATTGGAATTCAAAATAACTTAACATTATTAATGATTATTCCAAGGCATATTCTGATAGCCAATCACATTAAGAATTCACTAGAAATGTTTGCAGACCACAATCTCAAGGATGGTTGTCCTTGTATTACGAGAGCATGGGTGGATCCCTATCCATCCATCTCGGGGTGGCATACTTGAGAAGAGCCTCAAGCCTAGGTGCACTCATACGCCTCTTGGCCCACAAGCGCTCCATCTCGAGGTGGCGTACTTGAGAAATCCCTAAAGCCCAGGTGCACTCATCTGCCCCTCAACCCACAAACATGGCAAGATCTCAGGTCCACTCCATCCCTCAATCCACCTTGGAGGCACTCCATCCTTCTTGATCAAGCCCATGAGCACTCATTCGCCTCCCAACCCACGAGCGCTCCATCTCGAGGTGGTGTGCTTGATAAGATGCATGAAGACTACCTTCCTTAACAAGCCAATGAGCACTCATATGCCTCCCAGCCCACGAGCGCTCCATCTCAAGGTGGCATGCTTGATGAAGGAACGGCTGGTACTTCACCTTTCGTGAACCCAAAAGTTTGATCAACCTCCATATATATATATAGTTATAGTTATAGTTATAGTTATTCCTAATTTATACATTTTAAAACTTACTTCCCAATAATATCCTTGCTAAAAACAATATTTATTTCCAATAAATCTCATATATTCCAATTTCTTATTTTTCCTTCTATCCAATCCACTTGAAGCTTTCTCCACAAGGAACTGATCTCCCTTTTATATCTTATTATTGAGGGAGTTACAACTTTTCATAGTGTTGACGTGGTTTTTGAGACCGCACCAACACAGAACAGAGTTGCCCAACGGACGCTCTATTCTCTCTTGATCAAAGTATTCCGCACGCTAAGATTGCCAGAAAGTTCGTGCGTTCAACTCCAAGGTTCCTTTAGTGCGAATAGGCTCAGTTTGGCTCGATGTGATATTGCTGGTATGTTCAAGGGGACTTACACAATTGTTCGGCGGCTAACAACAAACAGTAGACTAAGGGCTTTCGTGTGATTCAAATGATTTGGCAGGTAGCACAAGTTTCCTAATTCTAACCGAAAATGAACGAATTTAAAAGGGTTTAGGGCCTAAGAAGTTTATATTCTATTCTAAATGCAGGATATGTGGAGCTTCGTTTCAATAGACTTCAACCGGATTTCACCTAGCCTCCGTCGGACAGCCTCAGCAAAATCGGTGCAATCTTCAAGGGAAATAGCAAAAGATGTTCAAATTATGACTTAACATACATACACCATCAGAACGACGCATGTAAGCATGTAAACCACAACCGAAGTTAAACTCAAGGTAATGTCCAGTTGACCACGCAAGGCGGACTTATCATCAACAAGCCGCTAGTGGTATGGAATAAAGCGAAGCTATCTCAATAAAACACCACACATCAAAGTAAGCTACTTGCATGAAATTAAGCTACTTGGATACGAAAGGAAGAAGAAACCTTGCTAGCATTTCATGACAAGTAACTAATTCCATCATCAATGAAAAGATCTATTATCATAAAATGTGGCCATTAATAACACTTCAAAAGTTTCAACGGAAAAACTCTTCTTCCAAATTATGCAAATGCCTCTACAATGCTACACTATCTAGCCTAATACTCTCTCAATATCTACCGATTCTAACTTAATTTAACAATGACTACAAATGAGGGGACTCTTTATAGCTAGCCAAGTCCCAAAAAGACGGCTAGGTTACACCACGAGTGGCCTGTAATCGCCACCTCAAAATTTCAAATAATATCACTCTAAAACCGCCACAGAGGAGAGTGGGGTATTTAAATGCTACTTATATCGTCCACCATCATACTTCTAGAAGATTCCATTTGTAGACGTGTTCACACTGTTCTCGATCTTCTTTCTTGGCATTGTTCTTTGATTTCTTCCACTTGAGGGTCTTCATTCTTCTTTTCATCTTAAGCCTTGAAAATGTTTCTTCAACACTTAGCCATTTTCTTGCAAATTTTCCTCCTTCGAGATTGAAACTCATCTTCATCGTGCTTCCACTTCAAGTCACCATCGCTTGATCTCGACGTTCCTCCTGCAAAACAAGCAAGGAGAAGAGTATTAGAGTACTTCATGATATAAACTTAACTCACTTACCAGGGTTTCACGCTCCATCCTTCAAGCGCCCATCGCCAACTTTGTGTTCAAGTTCATGCCTTAGACAAATTTCCATCCTTGAGAACTTCATTTCACCTGCTGGAGCTCTGATAACCTCGATTTTATTCATTTCTGGCTCAAGTAAACTATCCTCACGAATGATTTAAGCAAATTCACCTAGGCAGTTCCTTTCAAATCCATCGTCTGAGAATTTCACTGAAAATACGCTTTCTCTACATTTGCCTTAGAAAATTTTCTTAACTTTTCCTTTTAGGGAAATTCCATCAACCGGTGCCCGCTGGAAATCTCATCCCGTAATCCCTCTACAAACCAGGGAAGACCTTAAAAACTCAACTCTCTGCCGCATAATCTTCAATACCCAGAAGAAAATTTTCTCCAGAACGCATCGAACCCATGGGTCCCCAACGAACGGGTTCATTTAATTTCCTTGAATTTTGAACCTTAGAAAATATTCTTTCAAATTTATTCTCGTTCTTTGATCCCCTCCGAGAATTTTGCTCTGACTTGGAAAAATTTTAACAATTCTGTATAGCTGGCATTTTCTGACTTCACCCCAGGCGACTCCGTTCACGCTTCAGGAAAAATTTTCTAACACTTCACCACCTCTCCAGACTTAGGCATTTTTCTCCAAGAGAGAAAATATTTTGTGCCTTAGAAATTTTCTTGAATCATCTCGAAAATTTTCCCTTAGAAAATTTTATTCACTCCTCAATCACTCTGCCCGTGGTGGAGAAATTTTTATTTTGCTTCATTCAGAAGAAATTTTACATTCTCGGCACGCCTTGCACATTTTATCTTTACTTGCCACTTGCATTTCACTCCACACTTAGGAAAATATTCCCACGCCTTAGAGAAATTCTGAAATCATTTTAGGCGCCTAGCATACTTAGAAGAATTTTAAAACTACGCCTTAACAATTTATTTCCATCATCTTTCCAACACACATCACTTTAGGCGTCCAACACTCTTGGAGAAATTACGCCTAGCAAAATTATCTAAGGCCCACCACCTTGGGCGCATTTTGGCCATGAAGGAGGATAACGCCCAAGCTTTTACCACCTTTCACCATGTTTGGGTAACATTTTCGCCTTATTCACCACTTTTATTTACCACTTGCACTTCAAACATGGGCGCATTTGAGGCATAGAGGAGGATGAGCGCATTTTGCATGTGTTGGAGGATGAGACTTCTTCCAACGCCTTTGACTCTTTGACCAGCTTCTACACGTTTGTCTTCACATGCAATTTTGGCCATTTGATGCCCTTGGTGAAGGATAAACCTTGAAGATTCTTCCCATGGAGGCGGGATGAACACTACGCGTAACCACTCCTGCCTTTACTTATTCTATTCTCACTTATGCCTTTAAGTTTATTTCTTATGTGGGAGGAGGTGATAGGAAAAAGGTTGGACTTGTTGATCCTTTGGAACTTGAGCGATTTTATGTAGAGGAGGATCTAACTTTTCTTCCAATGTACACCTTGTGACCTTCAACTTCCCCTTTGTCTCTTGATATGTCCCTCTTGGGCCGGATTTTTAGCATGGGGAAGGATAAACCTTTGTATTGACTCTTTGACTTTGCATGAGCCATGTGCGTGAGAGAGAGAAGAATGAAACCCCAACGCCTTGGCATGTGACTGGCTTCTATTTTTTGTCTCTGACATGGCACGCCCTCAAGATTTTGCACCTCCTAAGTAAGGATAAAAGTGCTGGACTCCTTTGACCTTTCTCACTTTGGGCGCATTTTGCCCAGGAAGGAGGATGAACTTGCTTTGACCATTTGACTTCCTTGCCTTTTGGGCGCATTTTGGCCTAGGAGAGGGATTTTTTATACTTAGAAATTTTTTGAATGTCTCCAGCTTGCTTGTGGGCGCATTTTACCCCTGGTGAAGGACGAGGTCTCAGACTTAGAAAATTTTCAACTTATTCCTCTTCAAGTTTGGGCGCATTTTGCCCCTGGAGGTGGATGAACACTTTGACTTTTCTTTGACCAGTTGTGCTTTGGGCGCATTCTGACCCCTGAGCAGGACGAACTTGCATCACTTTGAATTTTTTATGCCTCCAGCTGGGATGGGCGCATTTCTTAGGCCTGCTGGACGAAGTTCCAGACTTAGACAAATTTTCTCGTTCTTGCCAGCTTATGTGCCCTGCTATTTATAGTAAGTCTTCGCTTTTGCACTGCTTCCTGGATTAACTTGAAATTTTAAACGAGTATCCCCTCACAATTTTTATCAATCATTTCATGACCGCCACTTTAGTTACCCTATTTATAGCCCTGCTTTTGAAGGTGGCTTACTATAAAATAGTGTTCTTTGTTTCCTCGGAGATCTCCCAAGCCCGATCGAGTTGAAATTCGAATGAGGCGATCCTCACCACATGACCAACCTGTGCACACTGGCCTTCTGTGCTGAATTGCTATTTTTAGCCATGTTCTAGAGGTGACTTACTATAAATAGTAAGTACTCGGAATTGGCTCAGATTTTACTAGTAGATAGCCTGAAGAATGTTGATCGCAGTTGGTTTACATCGCTTTCAAGATTTTGACTCTTTGATGGCTATTTTAGGTCTGCTGGAAACCCTAATTTGCATTGCATGACAAAAAGATCTCCGCTTGCTCTCAAGTCATGGCATTATGACGTACCACAGGAATCAATCATTGAGTATAATACGACACACCGCTAAAAATAGCAAGTTCCTTACCCAGTGAGAATCCTCGCTTGCATACACCATCTAAGTTCTCTAAAACTCCATCAGAATCAATTGACATGCAAAGAAAGCTCCGACATGCAAATCCTAAAAATAGCCCCTGGCAATTTAATCCCCGAAGTGATCATCTCGAATTTGCATGTTATATCGCCAAGGTCTTGAAACTGTAAGGAATATCCACATGCAAAGAAAATTTCCGTGATCCGACCCTCGAATTAGACGTAAGTCGGACCGGGCTAAAATAGTAAGTTGTCCGCTTTTATTCAAATTGCATGCAAGTTTAATATCATCAATGTCGCGGGTGGATCAATAATCTCAAAATAGCTGACAAATTGCTCTGAATTGCAGACCTACTAAAAATAGTAAGTACCTTAGAATTTGATGAAATTTTGCTGAGAACCTGCTGGAAACATGCTAACATCAATGTTAAGCTCAATTTTCAAGTTATTCACTTTATTCGACCCCTGTACTGACCAGGAAGACAAAACCCTAATTTTAGACTTGGCCAGAATTTTTGCATTTTAAGTTCAACGGCAGAGGAATCCCGGGAAGTAGACCATAGAACAGAGACAGACGGAGAGAGAGACCAAAAAACAAAGCCAAAAAGACCAAAATGGAGCAAAATTTAGGGGTCCCCATTTGAATGGGGCGATGTGTGAAAAAGGTCACAACATCTGGCATCCCCACGGGAAAGTGTTGAAAAACACTTTAAGAATTGAACTCAGATTAGTCTTCCTCAAACCATCATACAGAAAGGACACTTACTCAAAAGGGGAGAAGAATCCGATATTGGATCAAAACACTTTCATCTAAAACCTTGTGAGTGTGTGCATTCGTTCCATCTCTAAACCACCTCGACTTCCAGAATCGGCCGTGGCAAGTTATATACATATCTTAACTTCAAAAGCATCCTGGACATTGCCTCGCTGCCAGTCAGGCGTCCATAGCCCCGGCGAGGTTATCGCTACAATTCTCACGAATATTGCTCCACTGCCAGCCGGGCGTCCATAGCCCCGGTGGAGTTACTCGTATGTTCCCAAAACCAATATTTCATAATATTTCTTTCATTTCATTTTCTCTTCTTTCTTTTTTCAGATATTTCTTTTAAGCACTTTCTTTCCTCTTCATTTGATTTCTCCGTCAATTCCTCAATTGGCTGGCAGGCAATGAAGCCTCCAATGGGTTTGAGAATTGCAGTGGCGCTGAAGCAAGATGTAAAATTTTCACCTGCCTAAACCTTTCCCAAGAAACCAAAATGACTCAGAATGGAGATAGGTAAGATTTGTAAGGTCTTTAGACTCGTGTGTTGAGATACAATAACGGGTTAACCTCCCGAGACGAGTTCAATCAAAACTGGATGATAACAAGAGGAAAACAACCTTAGTCCTTTTCAAAAAATTATGCAAATTCCAGCGGAAAGAAACCACGTTGTGAAAGTCAAAGCATCATCACCTTACATCTTAACGGGAAAACCCTAAATCCTTGCCCATTCCAAACCAAAACCACTTGAGCGGACGACTCAAGGGACGGAAACGCCAAACCAAAACCAAAACCAAAACGAACCGAAAAGAAAACAAAAACAAACAGGAAAGCAAACGGGAAAGCAAACCTAATCTAACTATATTACAAAGTAGGCTCTCGGAGAGAACCTAGGGCTGGAAATAATGCCTGAGAAATCTCCCATCATCTGGCAACGAGATATCCCCTCTTGTTCTTGTTCGTAACTTAAATGCATCATCTCCCAGGATCTCAGAATTTTGACCAGGGTCCAACCATGATTTGTCGATCCATCCGTTCATGACCCTTTGATGTATGGTGAAACTTCCCAGAGTTTCATCTCTTTTCTCTTCCAAGCGCGTCGGCTGGGAATACCTAGTTTGAACCCAATCTTCTTTCTTATGGACTTCTCCACATTCTTCTTCTAAAGTGACTTGTTGAATCATCTCCGGGACTTGTTCTGAGGAGGTCTTACCCATGGCACTTGTGTTCTCTGAATAGAAAGCTTCGTAAATGGGTAACGATAAGTCTCTGATGGGGGCACTTTCTGCATCTTGCTCTACATCTTTTAACATAGAATCTTTGAACGTCTCTTCATTCTCATTCATACTTGAATCATTTTCAATCAACACTTCGGTGAAGGCAGGGGTATCCCCTGAAAACCTCTCTCCCTCCGGGCTTTGCAGTGTGAGGACTTCTTTCTTAACAGGCTTGTACGTACCCAAATCAGTTTCCATGAATAAAACATCACTATTTTCACCACATTCTGTAATCATTAATTTGAGCCGTGGTGTACTTTCAATTTTTATCTGATTTGGAACTCCCTTCCAAGGCAACCACATGTGGGAGAAGTCAGTCGCAATGTATCCATTCAATTTTCTGGACCAATCTCTGCTCAATAGCATGCCATAACCATCTGGTATATCCACAACTGATATGTCGATGTGACTCTGAATTCTGGGATCCGCCGCTAGCTGCATGTGAATACCATTTAATTCCCCTACAACTGGAACTTCAGTCTTATCCAGCTGAGTCACCTTCTTGTTGGTCTTGAGCGGGATTATACCTAACGCCTGACATACCTTCAAAGGCATGACATTACTTGATGCACCGGAATCAATCAGATAGTTATGCAATAACTTCCCAAAAATTCTGACTGAAACCAGAAATGGGGCTGGCTCACCCTTCCCCTGATAAAATATGACTGGCTTCCTCTTTTCTTCTACTGAAGCATTCTTCTTCTCATCTTTTCTGTCCACTGAAATTTGATTGTCTTGAACAACCTGTCTTGGATTCTGCATTTGCTCTTGTTTTTGCTTCTGCTCCGCAGGAATATTGAACCATTTCTTTTTATCTTCGATCCATGACTTTTCAGGAGCGTTTGAAGAACCCTGTACCATACCTACAAAATTTTGAGGTTGTTGCGGAGCTTCCCAAGTGTCAAATGGCGCATGAGGCACTTCTTCTACCATATTTGCATTCTGTACAGGACGAGACTGTGTGTTCACAGGAGGATTCCTTGATGAACTAGATATTTCTTGGGAAGTATCCTTCACAATAGGCGTTTCATACACACTTCTCAGAATTGTGTCTCGAACCTCTGAAATCTTCATTAACTCATGTAAGGGGAGACTAACCTTCATCCTTTTGAATTCTTCTAACACATAAGAGCCAAGTCTTTTCACGTCCTCTATAGGAAGACTTTCCTTTTGTCTCTGCTCAGCTTGATGAATTGGCTGCTGAATAACTGGTTGTCCACCTCCGCCTTGCATTGCATTCTGCCGCCTGTACTCTGGAGAATCTCTAGGTAAACCTGGATTATTGCTTGCGTTGGGATGTGGCGGAGTTGTAAAATTATTAGGAGGTATTGATGATGTCAGAGGTTCACGCTGCTGATGGTAATTCCTCTGATACACTTTAGGAGCTTCACCTCTAGTAGTTTGAAAAGCTTGTACCTCCCTACTTCCTTCTACCAAGATGCTATTGTTGAGAGGCGGAAAGACATAACCATCTCTATAAAGAGACTCTTCTGGTGATGCGTATGTGGCATGAACTTCTGACGGTATTTGAAACTCTGGCATCCCCACGGGAGCGTTTGCCGAAGCTGATGGAAATTGATGATTAACTGGTGGGGGCGTGTAACTCTGAAACTCAGGCGGGAAATTGCAATCTTCTATTATCAAAGCCTGATCATATCTGGGTGCCGGGACTAATTCATATCCTGTAATTGGAGGACTTTCTGTGGCCCCTGTATTACTTGCTTCACTTTTGAGAATACCAGCCACAACTTGGAATTCGTGGCACTGAAGTTCGGAGTGCTGGTTCGTGTTATGTAACCTACACCATCCTGACGAGGCAGTTTCAGCCATATAAATTCTATCTGCAGGACGATTTTCGGGAGGTGGCGGATTGTCTAATGGCGATGGGACTCCTCCATTGTTGGGTCCTGTATTCCAAGACCTCTTCTGAAATCCTTGATTGTTATTTCTATACCCATGACTGTTATCATGATAGTATCCTTGATGGGTATCCTGATGAATTGGAGGATTACTCTGATATCCTCGGTTAGCACCTTGGTGTGCCTGATAATTTCGTGGCATAGTTTGTGTCTGATTATTTTGACTTTTGAGGTGAGTCACCTCAGCTGACAGCCTCTTCACTTGTTCTATCAAATCTTTCATTTCATCTTTCTCCTCTGAAGTTTTCACTGGTGGCACTGTGTTTTGGAGATAAACAGGCTGTGGGACTTGCGTCTGGGACAAAGGCATCCCAGGATGGAGAACTAACTGACTTGATGGTGCTTGAACTTGATAAGCTGGCTGTGGGATCGCATTTAATGCCGGAACTTGTTGATTCCATGTTGAGCCGAACATTGGCATTTGATTGTTTGTTGTAGCCAGGCCGGTGTAGAGTACGGGCCCAGTTATATTCTGTCCTAAACCTTGACTTACTTCAACAGCTTTAGCGTAAGCTTGATTTATATTTGCTGGAGTGGGGTGAGATCTTACGAACATTGCAGTCAAAGGATCAAGTGCTGAATAGTAGCTTTCTCGAGCGTCATCAATGACATAAGGAGTGCGTAACCTATTGAGGGCCTTTTGGAACCTATTGTTGAATGCATGGATGGGCTCTTTGTCTTGTCTTCTTACTTCCGCAAATTGACGATAAAGCTCTACCGGGGTGGCTGGTATACCAAACTTTCCGATGAAGGCTTCCTTCATCTGCTCCCATGTTCTTATAGACCCCACTGGTAGGTGAATAAACCAAAAATGAGCCTCTTCTCCCAAAGAATATGGGAATAGGCGGCAAGCTACGTCCGCATACCCAATCTGCCTATTGCGTAGGTGACCTTCAAACATCTTGATATGGTCCTCGGCCGTGTAGTTAACATCATTGGCAATGAACTTAGGACAAAAATTTTCAGGATTCTTTGGCATCTCATGGTAGTCTTGAAACTCTAGCGGAGATGGATTGGTAACCAACCATGTAGCACCATTTGGAGCGGGTTGACCTCCTTGCTGACCTCCTGGTTGAGCCATTGCTTGAACTGGTAATCGCCTTTGATACACAATAACTTGGGCTGGCTGTTGCACAACAGCTTGAACTTGTCTTGGCTGAGCAAACCCCGAAGCACTAGGTGGAGTTCTGAACAAACTTGAAATCTGTTCTCCGCCTTCTTCGCTTGACTGGGCCTCTTCGTTTGATAAAAATTCTTCACTTGACTTGACTTCTTTGCTTGAATGAACTTCTTTCTTCTTCCTTGATCTTGTAGGTAGCTCTAACTCCACAAAATCTTTATATGAACTGGGCGTAGACCTCAAGATTCTCTTCAACCTGTCTGGCGAAAATGAAGTGATACGATCCAGGATGTACTGCTTCTTTTAGTGGCTGCGCGCGAGATTCTTCAATCCTGAAAGAACACCATCTTGTCTTACGATAATTTTCTCCAATGGAACTTTTTGTGTAGTTCAAACCCTTTCTACTTCAACACAACTGTATGCTGCAGCTGTTGATCGCCCTCCTTCTAGCGCCAGTTCTGTTGACGTGGTTTTTGAGACCGCACCAACACAGAACAGAGTTGCCCAACGGACGCTCTATTCTCTCTTGATCAAAGTATTCCGCACGCTAAGATTGCCAGAAAGTTCGTGCGTTCAACTCCAAGGTTCCTTTAGTGCGAATAGGCTCAGTTTGGCTCGATGTGATATTGCTGGTATGTTCAAGGGGACTTACACAATTGTTCGGCGGCTAACAACAAACAGTAGACTAAGGGCTTTCGTGTGATTCAAATGATTTGGCAGGTGAGCGCAAGTTTCCTAATTCTAACCGGAAATGAACTGGAATTTAAAAGGGGGAGGGCCTAAGAAGTTTATGTTCTATTCTAAATGCGGGATATGTGGAGCTTCATTTCATAGACTTCAACCTGGATTTCACCTAGCCTCCGTCGGACAAATTCAGAAAAATCGGGCAATCTTCAAGGGAAATAGCAAAAGATGTTCAAATTATGACTTAACATACATACACCATCAGAACGACGCATGTAAGCATGTAAACCACAACCGAAGTTAAACTCAAGGTAATGTCCAGTTGACCACGCAAGGCGGACTTATCATCAACAAGCCGCTAGTGGTATGGAATAAAGCGAAGCTATCTCAATAAAACACCACACATCAAAGTAAGCTACTTGCATGAATTTAAGCTACTTGGATACGAAAGGAAGAAGAAACCTTGCTAGCATTTCATGACAAGACGAATTCCATCATCAATGAAAAGATCTATTATCATAAAATGTGTTACACAACAATTTCTAAAAGTTTTCAACGGGAAAACTTTCTCTCTTCTCCAAATTATGCAAAATGCTCTACAATGCTACACTATCTAGCTCTAATACTCTCTCAATATCTACTCTGATTCTAACTCTACTCTAATGAATTACAAATGAGGGGGACTCCCCCTTTTATAGCTAGCCAAGTCCCAAAAGACGGCTAGGGTTACAATCAATAGAGTGGCCAGAATCGTGCCACCTCAGCCCTAAATAATATCGCCCTAAAACCGCCACAGAGGAGAGTGGGGTAATAAATGCGCCATAATGTCCACCATCATCCTTCTAGAAGATTCCGTTTGCAGACGCGTTCACACTGTCCTTGATCTTCTTTCTTGGCGTTGTTCTTTGATTTCTTCCACTTGAGGGTCTTCATTCTTCTTTTCATCTTAAGCCTTGAAAATGTTTCTTCAACACTTAGCCATTTTCTTGCAAATTTTCCTCCTTCGAGATTGAAACTCATCTTCATCGTGCTTCACCACTTCCAGACATCGTGCTCAGGCTTCAACGTTTCTCCTGCAAAACAAGCAAGGAGAGGGGTATTGGAATACTTCATGATATAAACTTAACTCACTTACCTGATTTTCATGCTCCAACTTTCAAGCGTTCATCGCCAACTTTGTGTTCAAGTTCATGCCTTAGACAAATTTCCATCCTTGAGAACTTCATTTCACCTGCTGGAGCTCCGATAACCTCGATTTTATTCATTTCTGGCTCAAGTAAACTATCCTCACGAAGGATTTAAGCAAATTCACCTAGGCAGTTCCTTTCAAATCCATCGTCTGGAGAATTTCACCTTGAAAATACGTTTTCTTCACATTTGCCTTAGAAAATTTTCAACTTTCCTTTAGGAAATTCATCAACCTGGTGCCCGCTTGAAATCTTCATCCCAGAATCCTCGACAAACTGTGGAAGACCTTAAAATCAACTCCTCGTCGACAATCTTCGATACCCAGAAGAAAATTTTCTCCAGAACGCATCGAACCCATGGGTCCCCAACGAACGGGTTCATTTAATTTCCTTGAATTTTGAACCTTAGAAAATATTCTTTCAAATTTATTCTCGTTCTTTGATCCCCTCTGAGAATTTTGCTCTGACTTGGAAAAATTTTAACAATTCTGTATAGCTGGCATTTTCTGACTTCACCCCAGGCGACTCCGTTCACGCTTCAGGAAAATTTTTCTAACACTTCACCACCTCTCCAGACTTAGGCATTTTTCTCCAAGAGAGAAAATATTTTGTGCCTTAGAAATTTTCTTGAATCATCTCGAAAATTTTCCCTTAGAAAATTTTATTCACTCCTCAATCACTCTGCCCGTGGTGGAGAAATTTTTATTTTGCTTCATTCAGAAGAAATTTTACATTCTCGGCACGCCTTGCACATTTTATCTTTACTTGCCACTTGCATTTCACTCCACACTTAGGAAAATATTCCCACGCCTTAGAGAAATTCTGAAATCATTTTAGGCGCCTAGCATACTTAGAAGAATTTTAAAACTACGCCTTAACAATTTATTTCCATCATCTTTCCAACACACATCACTTTAGGCGTCCAACACTCTTGGAGAAATTACGCCTAGCAAAATTATCTAAGGCCCACCACCTTGGGCGCATTTTGGCCATGAAGGAGGATAACGCCCAAGCTTTTACCACCTTTCACCATGTTTGGGTAACATTTTCGCCTTATTCACCACTTTTATTTACCACTTGCACTTCAAACATGGGCGCATTTGAGGCATAGAGGAGGATGAGCGCATTTTGCATGTGTTGGAGGATGAGACTTCTTCCAACGCCTTTGACTCTTTGACCAGCTTCTACACGTTTGTCTTCACATGCAGCTTTTGGGCGCATTTGATGCCTTGTGAAGGATAAAACTTGGCGCATTCTTCCTATGGAGGTGGATGAACACATGCAACGCCACCTTGCCTTACTTATTTTGTCTTCACTTGGCAGCTTTGGGCGCATTTCTTATGTGGAGGAGGATAGAAAAAGGTTGACTTGTTGACCCTTTTGAACTTGAGCGCATTTCTTATGTAGAGGAGGACGAACTTCTTTTCCAATGCCACCTTGTGACCTTTCAACTTCCCTCTTTTGTCTTGATATGTCCTCTTTGGGCGGATTTTAGCATGGGGGAAGGATAAACCTTATTGACTCCTTTGACTTTGCATGAGCGCATGTGTGAGAGAGAAGAATGAAACCCCAACGCCTTGGCATGTGACTCTTCGGCTTCTATTTTTTGTCTTGACATGGCATGCCTTGGGCGCATTTTGCACCTCTTGCAGGATAAAAAGTGTTGACTCCTTTGACCTTTCTCACTTTGGGCGCATTTTGCCCAGGAAGGAGGATGAACTTGCTTTGACCATTTGACTTCCTTGCCTTTTGGGCGCATTTTGGCCTAGGAGAGGGATTTTTTATACTTAGAAATTTTTTGAATGTCTCCAGCTTGCTTGTGGGCGCATTTTACCCCTGGTGAAGGACGAGGTCTCAGACTTGGAAAATTTTCAACTTATTCCTCTTCAAGTTTGGGCGCATTTTGCCCCTGGAGGTGGATGAACACTTTGACTTTTCTTTGACCAGTTGTGCTTTGGGCGCATTTTGCCTTGTGTACAGGATAAACTTGCATCTCTTAAGAATTCTCCAAGCCTCCTCATCAATCTGGGCGCATTTTGCCATAGCAACTGGATGAAACTTCAGACTTAGACAAATTTTCTCGTTCCTTGCCAGTATTTCATACCCTGCTATTTATAGTAAGTCTTCTCGTTTTTGCACTTCTGAAGCTCGGATTAACTTGAAATTTTAAACGTAGCATCCTCACAATTTTATCAATCTGTCGGCACTGCCACTTTTAGTTACCTTGCTATTTATAGCCTGTTTTTGAAGGTGGCTTACTATAAATAGTAAGCTCTTGTTTCTGATATCTCCCAAGCTCCGATCGAGTTGAAATTCGAATGAGGCGATCCTCACCACGTGGCCTGCTGGCTGACACTGGCGCATGCAGCTGATTTACTATTTTTAGCATGTTTCCAATTTGACTTACTATAAATAGTAAGTGCTCCGTTTGATTTGAAATTTCACCAGCAGACAGCTTGAAGAATGTTGATCGCAGTGGTTTACATCGGTTTTCGAAGATTTTGACTTTTGATGGCTATTTTTAGGCTCCGAAGCTGGAAACCCTAATTTGCATTGCATGTGTATCAAAAGATCTCCGTTTGCTCTCGTTTCTGTGGCATTGCGATCAGCTCGTGAATCTGAACTGCTGGGAGGCGGCTGCCGGGACACACCTGCTAAAAATAGCAAGTTCCTTACTGAGTGAGAATCCTCGTTTGCATGCCACACCATCGCGAAGTTCTCGAAAAACCCATCAGGAATCACCTGACATGCAAAGAAAAGCTCGACATGCAAACCCTAAAAATAGCCTCGGAAGGCTGAATCCTGAAAGTGATCATCTCGACTTGCATGTTATATCGCCGCGAAGGTCTTGAAAAACCCAGAAGGAATATCCAGACATGCAAAGAAAATCTCTGCATCTGGACCCTGAAATTCGTGCCGGAAGCCGGACTGCTAAAAATAGTAAGTTGTCCGTTTTTGCTCAAATTCGGCATGCAAGCAGTCTAATACGCTCTGAATGCTGTGTGACTGTCAGAATCTCAAAAATGCTGACAAATTGCCCTGAATTGCAGACTTACTAAAAATAGTAAGTACCTTAGAATTTGATGAAATTTTGCTGAGAACCTGCTGGAAACATGCTAACATCAATGTTAAGCTCAATTTTCAAGTTATTCACTTTATTCGACCCCTGTACTGACCAGGAAGACAAAACCCTAATTTTAGACTTGGCCAGAATTTTTTTGCATTTTAAGTTCAACGGCAGAGGAATCCCGGGAAGTAGACCATAGAACAGAGACAGACGGAGAGAGAGACCAAAAAACAAAGCCAAAAAGACCAAAATGGAGCAAAATTTAGGGGTCCCCATTTGAATGGGGCGATGTGTGAAAAAGGTCACAACACATAGTTGGAGTCACAACCTTTCACATTAAGAGTCACAAACTTTCACATTAGGAGTCACATCATATATATTCTTAATTGATTGATTGAATGATATTATGGATGTCTTTCTCAAATGAAATGCTCTCCCTTTTATACCTCAAGTTTGAGGGAGTCACACCTCTTCACCTCAATAGTTACAACCCTTCATCGCTGCATTTGGAGTGTAATAATTTAATTTTAAATAAGTTAATTTGCTAGTGCTGTTGTCTATTACTTGCAATCAGTCATAATAATTCTTTTCCCTTTTCTTTTCCTTCTAGATCTACCTTCCTTATATACCTTATCTTGCTCAAGGGACACAACTCCTCATATGTTGGTTGACCATTCTTAACAACTTTATCTTTATTTAATGTCAGTTTGTGTAATATTAGTTATCTTTATTGATTTCTTTTGAAACATAGGCTGCAGACATTTAGGAATAAAACAGGACATTACAGATCGGGAGTTTCATGAGGTAAATGTCTTGTTTGGTATTCACTACAAGTTCAGCATATCTCTTGGTTTAACAATTTAAAATGATGCAAAAATTCTTAATGGGTCTGGATGTACATATGGATATAGATATTCAAATATCCTTATCCGTCATCCTATTCCGCACAATGGTTCCACAACTTGTTCTTTCGTCGTTTTCTGAAGTTCATCAAACCTTTGGACTTCTTGCCAAATATATGTCAGGAAGTAGATACTTAATGTATCTTTTTGAATGTCTACATCCATTTGGAAAATCCACAAGTTCTTCATTTAGGGCTTTGTGGAGATTCAACATAGAAGAGGATATTTCACTTGTTAAGCATTAAATGAAACCTTTTTAAATTTGTCATTTTTCGTATTACTAGTGCATCGTCTAGGCCATTCTACCTAGGTCTTCGAATGAACTTTCATTTATTCAGTTATAGTTTTATCTAAAAACTAGGTTTTTCATAATTACTTTGCCCTAATTACATGATTTAACAAATTAACCTTTGATTTTTCTCGAACAATTGAAGTTTTTCTTTCTTTCAAACTCTTTTCTACTTGACTTCACGAAGAAAATCAAACTTACAAGATGATTCCATCCAAAACCCAATCTGATAAAGAATTGATTTTGATTTCTTCAAATAACATCGAATTAAGTGCACAATTTTTTTTCCTCTTATGAATTTGATTTGAGAGGTAAGATAATTGTGAGGGCTTGAAACTCTTTTGCAAACTGCTTCTTCAATCACCTTCTTCTTCACTGACCCATCCTCACGTCACAATGCTTCCTTCTTGCAGAAATAGTTGAAAAATTTGCTGGTTCTCGGCTCTGTTGATCACTGAGGTTGCAAAGGGTTCGCAAAAAATTACTTTGTCAATAGCCGCAATGTATTGAATTAATCAGCAAAATTTGGTTTATACCCTGAGATTAATGAAAATTCATGCGGTCATTAATTCTGCAGGGTGGGAGGTGCACACCATTAATGTTTGGATGGGAAGGTTTTTGAGTGCCTTTCTGCAACTTTTGCAGAGTTTTGAACTGGATATTGCTGTGGATATTTGGTGCAAAATGTCTATATCCAACATCCATCTCCACACAAAAATTCCTCAACTTACTTCCTTTGTTATAGTTCACCTTGCAGGAAACAGTATTGGATCCGGATGTGGATGTGAAGGAGTGACTTATATCCGGCCCGTTAGGAATTGTATTTCCACAAACTATCTTCAATACCTTTTGTTAATTTTCTCATTCGCACGGAAGTTATGGTTGGCGAGATATTTCCACAAAGATTATTTTTCACCTTTTCTTTAATCTTTTGAGGGTTTGCGGAGAAAATGAAGACATCGAGACGTTTAGGCAAAGTGGCATTATGTATGGTAGTGGGTGTAAAACCTGCAACTTAACATTATTATTCTAACAAGACAACTTGAGAATCTTTCAAGGGATCTTAAGGCAACGTTGGTTACTCCTCTAAGGCATGATTATCTCTGATAAGATTAATAACCAAAGACAATTAAAATCAAACCCCTTTTCCAAACGTCTAGCAAGTAGAGAAATGCTGAGACCGGAGCTAAAACGTAAAAGCTAAGCAAAAAGAGGGGGGCATATTGTGAAAGGCATAACAAGTAGGACATAGCAGCTTGTGGTACGTTTGTGGGTGACCAAGGTTTTATACCATAAGAATGTACGCCAAGCTTTCCCAACTGCATCAAAGGCAACATATAACCTCACCCAAGATCTATCCAGCGAAATTTGCAATGCATTGAAATATGAAGTATTACAACTATCACTATGTTATGACAGTAAATCTTGAACATAGAAGAGTCTCTGCTCCATAATTTTTTTTAAAATTGAGAACACATTTGTTTACCTGGAGAGAGAGGCAGACTGATTCTGAAGAAACTGCTGTTCAAATTATCTAACAGAATGATATCATCCTCCCGAGGCATAATTGTATATGGATGGATACGCAGCTCATGGCCATAAAGTACGGTATCCACTGTGTACCCATCTTCCAGTACCAGAGAAGATTCTGTAAAAAGAAAGGAGAATCTCAACTCATTCATATACACACAACACAGCTTTTGGGATACCATACTAGTTTTTCACAGTTATAACCTACTCGTAAATACACAAACAGAACTTTTGAGTAAGTGGCATGGCAAATGTAAGGTACCTGTAGCTTTCATGAAGCTTGACATTAATATCAAAGCTAAGAACAATGTGTAGTAAGCCATTCGTAGGAGGGAAAACAGCACCAAAATTATATTTGTCCTTTAGAAAACAAATTGAGGGTCTCTGCATCGACTGGAAGACGGGCTGTTACTGTCATTACACCGAATGTGATTCCATTGAAGGTGATCGCATCGAAAGAAAATAATGTGGAAAAATATTGACTGATATATTTAAGTCTTTTTCATAATATGCCCTAAAACCATATAACAATTTTTTACTCTTTTTTCTTAAACTTAGTTATTAAGGTTCTTGTCATTGTCTTTTTTACTTTGCTTTTTTTCTTTTCTCATTGCATAAGATCACATATTTTTAATTTTTTAGTTTAATAGTCTTATCATAGGAATATTAATGTATTCAATGCATTCAATTTTTTAATTAGTTTAATCAATGATGAGCATGTAATTATTTTAGAAATGACCAACACTCCTATAGTTTAATTTTAAGTCTTTTGACAATGCCCTAAAATCATATAACATTTTTTCACTATTTTATTCTTAACTTAGTTATTAAGGTTCTTGTTGTTGTCTTCTTTACTTTGTTTTTTCTTTTCTTATACTTTTAACTTTAACATATTCGAGTATCTTCAAGCTAGAAATCAACAGAATATTTTTTCCATTACATAAAATTGCATATTTTTTATTTTCTAGTTTAGTAGTCCCTATCATGTTAGTAATATTAATGTATTCAATGCATTCAATATTTTTATTAGTTTAGTCAATGATGAATATATAATTATTTTCAAAATGAACAACACTCAAGTATAGTTTATATTTAATTTTTTTATTTAAATAATTGTAAAAATGTCATTTATCTTTCTTGGGAGCAATCACCCTATTAATGGCTTGAATGACATGAGCACTATTATTTACGTGATAATAATCATTTTCTATTGTGAGTTGGCAAGATAATTACATTGTTAACTTTAAAATTATTTTGTCTCCTTGAATGACATTTTTAATGTAACTCAATCTATACATCAAGTTATGCACAAATAAAATTTAATATTTTTTAATTGATGAATCTTTGGTTCATTTTTATCTCATGCTTTGTTCACCACCATACATTCAATTAGTATAAAATATTTTCATAAATGCTTCATTTTGCACAAATAAAATTTAATATTTTTTAATTGATGAATCTTTTGGTTCATTTTTGTCTCATGCTTTGTTCACCACCATACATTCAATTAGTATAAAAAAAATTCATAAATGCTTCATTTTGCACAAATAAAATTTAATATTTTTTAATTGATGAATCTTTTGGTTCATTTTTGTCTCATGCTTTGTTCACCACCATACATTCAATTAGTATAAAAAAAATTCATAAATGCTTCATTTTGCAAAAATAAAATTTAATATTTTTTAATTGATGAATCTTTTGGTTCATTTTTGTCTCATGCTTTGTTCACCACCATACATTCAATTAGTATAAAAAAAATTCATAAATGCTTCATTTTGGATTCAATGTTACAACTTGAGTTTTTTCCATTGATGAATGATATAGGTCAAAAGTGTCTTATGAATATCTATGGCATTCACAAATATAACAAGACTTGTAGTAGAAAAATTATCAAACATAGAGCTAAAGTCAAGACAAGAAGAACAAAAATTTTGAGATACCTAGAACTCACTTTAATTGTTAAAAACATATTGTTGAATGCTAGAGTGTCGTACAAGACAAGGAGAGGAGGTCATGTCATTGGTTTAGCACCAACTATTGTTATGATGACAACGTTGATCAAAGGCATTTTTTTTGTATTAGATATCGTATAAACAACATATGAGTACAAGGATATCATTAGCAGATTTTATATCAATTGACAACCCCCAACCAAAAAATTACAACTTCTTTATGCCCCTCCCATTACATACACAAAATAGTATTACTTTAGGGTGATCCCACAATAGTGGCTTACAATTTTTGGCCAAACTGGACACTGAAATAATTTTTTCTAACTAAATTTTCACTTTCGGGCACCTATAGCAGATAAACCATGAGGAATTTGAAGATGATGCAAACTAGAGTTTAACGACATTTTGACTATAGATTCTAAATATATTTTTTTCAAAATTTTGGGAATTAGATTGCACTTCTTTTTCCATCTCCCTCGAAAACTAGTTTTTTTTTCAGAAAACAACATTTTTAAAAAGTGACACTCACCGTATAACGCATTACTTTTTTTCTATGAAGGATAAAATTCTAATTCTTTCAAATTTAGATTTGTAACTCTGATATCTACTGCTTCCACTTGGTTAGATAGATTTTTATTGAATATTTTTTCTTTAATCAAGTTTCGAAGTCAAACCAATTACAATTTAGACATAGCGTGACCATATAATGCATAACTTTTTTTGTATGTATCGAAATTCAATTTTTTTTGTTGCATCAAGTACTTCAATATCTAGTGCACTCATATTTTTCAAAAAAAAAATTGATAATCTGCTATTTTTCCACATGTGCAGAACAAAGAGCTTGATTTTTGGTGAAAAACCTATGTTTAATAAAACTAAAAAAACAAATACATAATAAAATCAAAACATATTAAAATTATATGTGTTGGATAGCTCGTTCCAAGAACTACTTGATTCCAGTTGGGTCTGTGAAGTCTCCACCATTTTCATCTTTAACCTGAGCTCCGAACTATAAAAATTTTGATTTTTTTTGTGAACAAGGTCAAAAATCAGGGAAAGGGGGGGTTCGAGCAAACCCCCATCCATAAAGGGGTTTCCATTTGTTTTTTTGGCCAATTGGTCCGTACATGCATTAAATGGGTTCGCTCGAACCTTGGTTCGAGCGAACCCTCTTTTGGTTCGTTTGAACCCCCAAAATGAAAAATTTTGGCATGGGGTCATTTTTTACAAGTTTTCCTTCCTCATTTGAATTGTAAACCACTTTTGTGGGTTTACCGTTTACATCATATTACTGTTTGCATTAGAGCTTTACATTACACCATTATTTTATGTTGCAAAATGGAATCACTGTGCTGACAAAATGGGACATTGTGCTGACAAGGAGAACCATTGTGCAGACTACCCACAATTGTTGTGTTGCCAAGGGAACCATTGTGTTGACCGCCAACTAAAAATTTTGAAGCATTGTTGTCCACCAACAAAAAGGAACTAGAACATGCCAAAAAGTAACCAACGTTGCCAAAAGGGGGGCCAAAGAGACCTTCAGTTCACTACATCCAACCTGTGGTCTTGATCTTTCATCCTTAATAAGGCACCCGCTACTTGAATTTCATCCCTGCTAAAGTCCTCTATGTTGAGCAATGGTGGAACATCTTCACCTTGACTGTCTTTAAGTATCTTCTCATTAAATTCTTTTTGGAAGACCTCTAAGGCTCTAAGGAAAATTTTGGTAGTATGCTACCAAATGTGCCCAAAACTGACCTCCTAAAGCTTGACTGCCATTGTACCCTCCTCCAGGAACTTTAGGAACTTGAACTTGGAAATTTTTATTGACATTGATACTTGCACAGCAATATTATACAAAGTGAGCATTTTATTAGACTCAATAAGTGTCCTCTTTTCCCCATTAAACTTTTCATCATTTCTCGCTTTCTAAATACCCCAAAGAATTTTAGTAGATACACAAATCCAAAACAAAGTTGGCTCTTTCCCTAATTTATTGCTTTTGAAAGAAAGAATTTTGCCAAGTCTAGGCTTGCTATTAGCATCCCAAATGCCTTGGTTATGGAAAAACAAGTTCCAAGTTTCCTTTGCATAAATACACTCAAAGAAAATGTGACTTATTATTTCTGGCACCCTACAAAGGTTGTATATTTCTATGTCATCTGAACTTATCTTACAAGGAAGTCTCTACAATATTAGGAGCCATCTAAAGCAATCCTTCTTTGGCTCAGTTGTTTTAGACCAAGTGTTTCTTAGTGCCTTTGACCATTCATTCATGTTCAACCTGAGATTCCAGACCTTGTTTAGGTGGTTAAAAGTTTTATGTTGATTGGTGAGTGTGTTGTATATTGTCTTTGCTTCTAGTTTTGTGAGTTTGGTGCCCTCACACCATTTAAACTCTTTATACTACTCTTTTTTGTGTAAGTAATTGACAGGAGTGTCAATCTCCATGCGTGATTCTTTTAGAATTGAATAATTTCTCTAATTAGTCATTGACAAGTTAAAATTTGCACTTAATCGGTTCTATTCTTTTAGCAACCCATTCTCAAAGATGCTAGAGAAGGTCCTTATGCCTTTGCTAGCCCAATTCTTGGGCAAGCACCCTTGCAAGAGTGCCAAAGGTTTACCATTATGCACAAGGTTCCCCCAAATTGATCTATGAGTGGACAACATATAGTTCGTAAAGAATTTGAAGTTTGAAATGTGTTTCTTAGCATGTTCCCATGCTTTCCAAATAATCTTAAACACCATCGACCCCCGAAGGAAAATAGGGTGATGGCTACTGGACTGAAGGAAATAGGGTGGTCCACCTTTTAGGATATGGAACACATAAGAAAGGGGGGTCCCTTCCTATTTCACTCTAGTTCATTTAAGGAAACCCTAGAGATCTCAAACTAATGATCCAATTAGGAAAAGAGATTACTACAAGGTCTCCTTGGGTGTGATTACAAGGGGAGTTCACCACTAAGAAAATGCTTAGAAATAAGGAAATGCAAGTGTATACCTTGGAATTCCTACCGCTCTAAATGTGCAAAACAACTAAGAAACATGAATAACAAAATACCAAGGACACCTCAAGATTAGCCAAAAGATTGATACAACGAAAAGGAATGCAAACAAGATAAAACACAAACACTTTTACCTCCCTTGTTGTTGATACCTCTTTGATTGGCCCTTGCTTGGATTGGTTGTGTGCTCCTTAGATGATGGATTGAATGACTAAAATGCAAGCTTCAATATGCAAAATGATGAACAAAGATGGTTGAATGATTGAAAAAGGCTTGAGGATTCAAATGGAGCGCATGTAGTTATGAGAGTGCAAAGTGTTGAGAAAGCAAATGGGCAGCATGTAGTTGCTCAAATCAAAAAGTGTTGGAAATGCCCTTGAAGGGGTATTTATAGAAGATTTTGAATTCTCTAGAGAATTCAAGGTCAAGATGATCCAACAAGGTCAAGATGAAGGGCTATAGTGGGTTGAGAACCCACAATCCCTCACATCTTGACATGTAGAGGGTGAAAGTGGACAAGAGGATATGAGGTGGAGATGAGTTGTCAAAAAGGTACATGAGGTGGAAAAGGACATGCACCTTGGGGATGAGAGGATTTCCACAAAAAGGGATTTCTTGTCCCCAAGTGGGAGTGAAAGGGACATTTGAGGAATTTTGGAATTCCTCAAAAATCTACATGGGAAAGTGAAAGGTGGTTGGGGATATAAATGTGAATTAAAAATTCACACTCATAGGATGATCTAGAGGGTAAAAGGTGGGCTCCAAAAGGTGGGACTTGGTCACATGTGGAGATTGTGACAAGTCCAAGGTTCTAGAAGCCTTGGGAGAATGGAATGTGAATTAAAAATTCACATTTAAAGGAGAGGAATCTAGAGCAAATAAAATGTGAATTAAAAATTCACATAGGAAAGGGGGTTAACATCAAAAAGGAAAAATGGAAGGATTGACCAAAAAGTGGTGCTAAATTTAGCTAATGATTTTGGTTAAGGTTGTGCAAATATTGGATTAGGCTAATTAACAGAAGATTAGAGGCAAGTGGCAAATGTAGGAGGATGTGACAAGGAGAGAGAAAGTGAAAGAATTTTAAATTGATTTTTTAAATCAAAAGAGGAAGAATGACTAAATTAAATAAATTAGTGTATTTATTTAATTTAGAGAGGAATAAGGGTAAAAAGACAAAGTATTAATTATTAAATTAAATACTTTATCGGTATGGGACAAAGGGTGTAATATTAATTTAATAAATTAGTATTAATATAATAGATGGAGAGACAACAAATTTAATCGTATGGAAGTGATTAAATTTAGATGTCTACATTTTGCCCCTCTTTGAGATGGTGTTACGAAGTAGCATCATTTCAAAGAATATTAAAATATAGAACCTAGAAGAAGATGGTTAGATTGGAAAAGATGCCCCAGTCATCCAAAGGAGTGACTGGGAAGGGAAAAAGAAAATGATGGAAATTAGGGATGAAGGATGCCCCTCGAGAGGACATGCGGGTTCAAGAGAACACGGGTGGGCTCTCGAAATAGATGATGTGATGCAAGGGGAGATGAGGAAGAGGATGCAAGGTGATGGGAAGAGGATGCAAGGTGATGGGAAGAGGGAAGGAGAAGCGATAGGAGATGGATGAAGCACAAATGGATTTCAAAAGGTGATGTTGCCCCAGTCAAGGTACAAGCCAAAATGGGTTGATGATGATATGGATGGAGTATTTGTCAATGAAGGAATTAAAGATCCCAAAACAACACGAGGATAGGGAAGGGTACATCCCACTGAGTGGTATTGATGAGGGAAGGATACATCCCAAAACACCACTAAAAGATAGGGAAGAATACCTCCTGATGATGATGAAAGTGTTGTTGATGAGGGAAGGATACATCCCAAAACAACACCAAAGGGATAGGGGAGAATACCTCCCGATGATGATGATGATGATGAAAGTGTTGTTGATGAGGGAAGGATACATCCCAAAACAACACCAAAGGGATAGGGGAGAATACCTCCCGATGATGATGATGATGATGATGATGAAAGTGTTGTTGATGAGGGAAGGATACATCCCAAAACAACACCAAGGGGATAGGGAAGGATACTAATGGATGATGATGATGATGGGTCAAGGCTGAGAACAAGACCAAGGATATGATTGGATGATTCGGGCTAAGTGGAATAGATGGGGATTGGATAAAGATGTGAGATAAGGATGAAGGATGAATGGATGGGGGAATACATGCAAGATGATAGAATGGAAAATGAAATGCAATCTTAATGCAATTTGCCATCTTCGGAGCACTGATTTTTGATATAGCATAAGACACCAAGTGCTAGGGTATGTGGAACCAAGGCGAATTAGTGTCTAATGCATAAAACAAAAACAATAGACAAGAAGGCTACCCCAACACCCCAAAGTCACAAAGACCTTGGTCGGGTCAGGTATTGAGATAACCACAAGCACAAAAGGATACCCCAGCATAACACAAGACCTCGGAGATCTTGGTGGGTACTATGTGGGACAACCAAGAAGACACAAATGAAACAAAAGATCAAGATATGCCCCTATGTTGACCAATCAAAACACACCATAATATGATGGATTATGGCGGCCTTGACAAGTGATGATAGGGAGCTCCAAGGATAAACAAAAGCCAAAACATCAAAAGATCGCAATCACTTTCAAATGTCCTTTGCCATAGGATCAAGGGGATAGATGGGATTGATGAGGTCTGTTAGGAAGGATACATCCTGTTGAGACCAAAGATGATGGATATTAAAAGATCGTTATGACGCGGGATGTTCAAAATCGATTGGATCTCATGATACAAGTGGATCTCGTTTGTTAAGAACTAGCTAGATAAGGGCATAGCTTGATGGCACGACACAAGGAAGACAAGAAATGGGACTGACAAAACCTAAAGACCTAGGGGCTCGGGGGCCGATCAAAGATTAGCCTTGCCTACGTGAAAGCGCAGAGCCCTCGTAGTTCGATGAAAGGTGGACGACTGACCAAGATGGAGACCTTGATGGATGGTAAAGATAGGATGGACAAAAGGAGAAAGACCGATGGTAGAAGAGCAAAGTGAAGATCGATGATGGAACCCTGGGGGCGGATCAAATAATCGACCTTGCCTACGTGAAATCGTAGGGGCAACGTAGTTCAACAAGACCAAAGGCAAACAATGGATAAAGGATGATAAGATGATGATAGAATAAGTCGATAAAAAGATAAGACCGATCTGACAAGATAGGATAGACCTGTTGGATTGGATAGGATGATGATGATCACATAAAGCTCAGGGATGGGATAGTTATCCAAAGCAGTAAAATGACTTGGGGGGATGATGTGATAGATAGATGAGTGATGAAAAGTGATAGGAGATTGCAAAGATGTGCAAGAGAGAAGTAGGGGTGATGATGATTAGATAAATGGCATTAGGTTGCATGGGGGAGGCCTATAGCCAGATACCAATGACAAGGGATTGGGAGGTGGGATGAGATGGGATGAGGATAAAGATGAAAGATTAGATAAAGATATAGGATAGGGATGGGGGATGGGAGGGATTGTTTGGATGGATGGGAATATAAGGATTGGGAGATGAAAGGGTTGCTAGAATAGAGGGATACGAAGATAAAGATGGGGAGATGGAAGGGATGCTATGATAGATGGATAGAGAGATGAAGGGATGTTATGATAGATGACTTCTCCAAGGACTATGTCACAAAGGAAGCAGATGCCCCCACTCTAGATATGTCATATATGATGAGGCATGAGGGACGTAAGATGAGTGGATGATAAGATAAAGGAGATAACTAGATGAGAATAGGATGGGTGACTAAGGAATATGATAGAGCATGGATGAAGGGGATGTATACCAATAGGTGTCCAAAGCATGCATAGATAGGTGCCCCTATTTTGATCAAGATCACAAGAAGGATGGAGGGAATGGGAGATAAATGGGATATGATGGTAGGATCACGAGGAAGATAGGTGGGATGGGGACTATGAAGAGAGACGGATAACGGAAGCGGGTGCATATAGCTAGAAGCATAAGCGGATGGAGGGAATGCATTATCAGGAAGTTGCCCCCAAGTGTGACAAGTTTACATGACCGCTTGCCAGTTTCATCATGGTACTTATCCAGTATGCTTGTTTGCCAAGTTTTCACCCATTGGATGGATTATTTCTTTACTTTTTGGATAGTAGGGGGATGAAAATGGATAAGGATAGGGATGTGGATAAGGGAATTTAGAAGATACATGATATGGACATGGATGGATGACTCAAGCATCAAGTTCTATATGAGGTAGTAAGAGCCCATGTTCGAACCGACTATTGGATGTTGGTACAACCTTATGAGGATAAATGGATTATGCAAGAGGATGAAGTAGGGGGATTTGATGGGGGAGATATGTGGGATAATGGATGGGATGCTGGAAAGGGTATGGATAGAATGATGGGGTGGATATATGATGGGGAGATGTGTTCATGACCAACATTGGCACATGTGGTGGTGGATGTGAAAAGATGAGAGGATTACTGGATGGAGAATGTGTGGATAATGGAGATGGGGTGGTGAACTTTGGAACATAAGGACCCAAAACAAACTTAGGAGATGAAAGGGGTGTATGACTAGCTTTTAGATTAGCAACTTTGGATGTTCTTACAGATTTTTCATTTGATGGCATTGCATCTTTTTTCTTTGGGATCCACATAGTTTTGATCTTTGCTTTGGTGGGTCTTTGCGGCCTATAGATTTGATTTAGATTTTGGATTTGGTTTTTCTTTGCTTTAACATGTATTTTGGAGGGGACATGAGAAGCCATAGATTCATGTGGATGCTTGGATTTATGCATTTTTTCTTTAACAACCAAAGTGCTTTTAGTAGCAATGGGATGGGTGTGAGGAGATGGATGATGTGGAGTGATGGAGGTAGGAGTATGGGGATTATGTGTAGATGGGAGGATGTTTAGGTAAGTGCCTTTTGTTGATCCCCGAATTATGGGGTATGTGAGAGGGATGTTTGCGATGGATGAGATTGATAGGTGATGGATGGATGAAAGGATGGATAGGATGAGATGGAGGAGGTGATTTTGGGATATAGGGGCCCAAAATAGACATAGGACCTGGCATGGTAGATGGAGGATTAGAGATGGTAGATGGAGGGATGTAAGGACCCAAAATGGATGGAGCAGATGAAGGAGGAAGATGGACAGTTGTTTTGAGGTGATACGATAGAGGAGGAGGGATGGCCACATATGATCTAGTGGGGCAATGGGAAGAGCCAATATTTCTTTTGGAAAAGGCTCGTTGAGGACGTCTAGAGGTTGTACCAACATTTTGGATTGCGAGTCATGAGTAGTACAT